>JBCFXI010000659.1:0-124279 GCA_038496175.1 Ampulex compressa
TTGGAAGAATTCGGGACTCTATGCTCCGACAAATGGAGCGCAAGACGAACGAGACTCGAAAGTTAAAGAGAATCGCACCGCTTACGTTTGAAACCTCGCATACCACGCCTTAAACTACGCCGTCACTCGTCCGTCCATACGTGCACCTTAATGTATAGTTAATGCTACGAACTTAACACTAGCCTCGCTCTTCGCTCTTCTCTCTTCTCTCTTCTCTCTTCGGTACCAAAGCTGAAAGCTAGTCAAAGGAAAAAAGCAGGTTGGCGATATGTCGGTTAGTATTAAAGTCAGTAAAAGTGAGTGAAACCAGTATAAGGGTCTAAGGGAGGGGCGAGACACGCAAGAAATACGATAAACGAGGAAAGGCAGGGATGTTGACGCTTCGGTGGAATTGGGAGGAATGACTCCTGCCCGTCCGCGCCGCCCTATATAACCTCGGTAAGGCGACCGATGCGGCCGACCTCCGAGGTCGCTCAAAATTGAAAATTTTCGTTTTGTCAACGGCCGCCTTGCACCGAGTCTTTGTTCCTACATTACCCGACGATTCGTATTTCTTGGAATTTTACTCGCGATACCTTCCCCGCTCCCCCGTTTTTTCCACGCTCGCGATGCACGTGCGTACATTCCATCGTATCTCGTAAATTAATTCTCGATCGAATGCGCGTCGTTCGACGCGATCGACCAGGAAGAAGATCGTACTCGATAATCGTCGAGTTTGGCTTTTTTACGAGTAGATCGCTTCTTCGCGCACAAAGCAACACCGTCCAAAAGGCACCGATCAAGGACCTAGGCACGTGGCAACGACGCTATCGGTTTCTCAAAGACGTTACAAAGGTCATACTCGTTCCACCACTCGCCGGTGTTTGCGGACTCTCGTGAAGCACTCGTCCCGCGTCCACCTGCATAAAGGAGCTAATAACGTCCATCATTTTCATCCGGCAGATCCGTACTCCGTCAATATTTATAGGTGCTCCTCGGCCAGGTTTCAGCTCGGAGCCGAGGTTTACGTTTGTCATCGTGTATTTCGATGGTGCCCGCTGTATTTTCCCCGCGGGCCTTTTGATCGCCGGTACAAAGGCCGGCAGCCGGGCGAGCTGGCGAGTTTAAGCGCGATTCCCCCGGCAGGAACGGCTTCCAACGCGTGCCACTCCCCGGCCTTCCTCGCCTCCATTATGCCGGGTACACAATCGCTAAATCGTTACAATTACCGGGCCTCCGCGGGGCGGGAGGGCGGCGTCGGTGGCAGCTGTCGCACCCGTCAGCCGACAAATTCCTCCTATTCCCGCCTGCTGGAAAATTCCCCGCGCCACCGCCCGCCTCCCACCCTAATTAACTCGCCATAAGCCAATCTTTTTTAATCGTCGGAACGATGGGCAACGGCGCGCTAACGGGAATTGCACGGGGAGAGAAGGCAAACCGTGGATAAACGACGGTGGCTCATTCGGGATTCATGCGTTCACGTGCGCCGGGATTGGCGCGAATGGCTCGTTCGAAAAATGGAGGAATTAACGTTGAACCAACGTACACCCACGGTAGGTTGCTCGTTGCGCTGAACGGAAGTACTTGCGTACGTACGCTTATCGGGATGCACCCCGTTTCTACCCGCACTCTTTACTCGAGCGTCACGGTGTCCGACGAACTATCCTTGCCGAACACGGCAGTTCGAGGTAGGATATTCCGAAGGGCGAGCGAGTAACTCGAATTCGCTCGTAACGACGGATATCGATCGCGATCGCTTCGAGAGCGGCGGCTGAAGGCTCGAGTAAAGGAAGCGCGATTCGCGAGACTGGAGGCGATTACGGAGGCGATGAGCGAGTCGTGAAAAAATTATTCTATCTTGGCTTAATATTCGGGAGGAGAGGGAGCGAGGCTAGGGGTCGGCCTTGATGGCGGGCCGGTGGATACCGCGAGGCACGCCGTATTGTCGGGCCGGGCTTTACGAGGGTCAAGCATTTTCTAATTAAGCCGGTCCTCGCGCGTAAAACGTTACGACCACGGTCGAGAAGCGCCCTCGACACCTCGAGGCTCTCCCTTACCGCCTCATTGCCGGGGGTTAATTCGCCCGATCTCCCCTGGCAATAAACAACCGTCACGATGGCGGTATCCGCTGGAAATTCGCCGCTCCCTCGAGCCTCGACGCCAAATCTAAGTTTACGAGTCGCCTACGACTCTCGGTTTTTCGGCACGGCAAGGCGGTTACGAACGATTTTCAAACGACAAGCTCGCCTTCGAGCATAGACCGCTTCTTGGAAGAAAACTTCCTGTATTATGATCGTAGAAGCGTCGTGGAAGCGCGGAGAAAGGACGAGTAGCGAGAGAGAGAGAGAGAGAGAGAGAGAGAGAGAGAGAGAGAGAGAGAGGAGTATCGAGTGGAAATCGGCGAAAGTACGAGGAGTAATCGGTAGAGCGCTGGTACCGTCCGTTATGGGGCCTCCTCGATGTCCTTTTCGCGTACAAACTTAGCTCGCGCGGTTACCAAATGGAAAGGCGCCTATCGGTGACGAACGTACCGATCGCGGACGGATCCTCGCTGCGACCGAAAGGTTAACCAACGAGAAAGGTGGAAGGATAGGGGCGAGGTCGAGGTCGCGGGCGGGGTTGGGGGCGGTGGCGGGTGCGGATACGGGTGTCCGTGCGAGTGGAAACGCGCGATCGACCCGCTAGTTAGTCCGATCGGTAAATTATACTACGAGCACGCGGAGGGTGCGGCGGGGAGGGCGAAAATGGACAATTATCCCGGCACTGCGTCCGCCGACCAGCCAGCTAGCCGGCCCGTTTGTTTATTTATTATTTAGGAAAAAATATGTCCGGCGGGCGAGGCACGGTCCCCCGGGCGCACGAAGACATTCATCGGTACGATCGCCCGGCGATCCGCGGCTGGCTGGAAAAAAAAGTAATTATCACCGACCGTTAGCGAAACGCCCACGGGCATTTCATTACGTTTTTTAATTAACTTTTACCCGACATGAATATATATCGGCCGGCGAGCCCGAGCCCGGCATATTCGTGCGTTTATGCACGGGTTCAGCGGCCCCATTTGTTTTCTTTTGCGGTCGCGCTTCGGTCCTTTTCCGTCGCGGCCTCTCGCGCCACCGAATAAACGGGACGAGCGCGCCCTTTTCGTGGCCGGCACGGCGGACCGACACTCCCCCGCACTCTGCCGTCTCGCCGAAAGTCAAAGAGTCTTGAATTTTGCGACCGACCAGCACTTTCGCTCCTCGATTTTCCCCGAACCGCTCGTCGAATCGACCCGAGTTATTTCCGGCGGTTACGCCGATTCGAGTCTCCCCGTTCCCGCTTTCTTGCGCCACTACTTCGGGGTAGGCGTCAGCAAAAATGCTCCACCGCTGAAATTTTTGCAAGGTATACCGCAGAAAGGCGTCGTCGGTCCTCGATCAAGATTGGTTACACGGATTTGCGACTCTTGCCGCACAGCGGTGCGGCTTTTGACGGAGCAAAATTTCCGCATTCCATGATCTTTGATGTACGGTTTATCCCCATTTCACGCTACGTACTCGCCGATGATCCAGAAAATAACCGCTCGATCCACGTACGTAATCCACGCACATCGTCGAAAGCGGTACCGCACCATCGAGTATCGGAGGCGATCGAAGGATCTACAACGGAGTCCGATGTCTCGGTATTTTCGTGGAGGGACCGTGGCGGCCGAACGTGCGAAAACACGATTCGCATTTAGCGCTTTCGTTCGATCGTGTCTCGGCGCCCGTTAACCCCCGGCAGAGGGAGAGGAAGGACGTGGCGCAGGTGAGGGAGCCTCGAAAGCCGAAAATCCGCGTGTCCACAAAGAGCGACCGCTCTCCTAATCGCATTAAGGGACGGCCGGATCGGCGAAAGAGGTCTCTTCCGGTATGTCCGATAGCGAACGGAGAGCCACGGAGGAGAATCGAAGGCACTCGACGCGGCCATTGTGGCGGCTGCAGGTATACGAATCGCCGCGTACCAGAGAACTCCGCGAGTTTTCATATTTTCACGCTAAATTTGTCTCGGCAACGAGGCGACAATGGGCACCGAGCAAGCGTCCGGCTTTCAGCCCTGGATCTCGGCCATTAGGGCCATTCACGGATTATGCCCACCCTCGCGATGCGTTCTCGGCCACGGCGTGGGTCCTCCCTGGACCACCGTCTTGCCCCTCCGATTTTTGGAATATTCGCTCGTAAAGCCTCGATGGGTGCCGTTTAAGGGTCGGTATTGTTCCCGAGCCGAGAAATATGACGGGCCACCGAGAAGGACGCGGCCATTCTTTCGCGCCCTCGCCTCGTCAAAACTCTCCCTCCCTGCCTCCCTCCTTTCGCCCCCCTTCCTCCCCCTTTGCCCCTTTCGGCCTCTTCACCCGCGCCCTTAATCGCTATTTTCGCTTCTTTCCTTCCGCGCCTACATTGTACCCCGTAAACGCGCTAATTTCTCCCTCCTTCCCTTCTTCACCCTTTTGCCCAACGCCGCGGCGGTCACGGTTTCTCCGATCCACTTTCCCGTCCGCCCTTCGATATTACCACGCCAATTACGACTAACGCGACCAATATTTTTCGCTCCCTTTACCACTTTTTCAACCACCGTTGTGCACGGTGCGTCCGCTCGTACGAGCGATAGCATTCACCCATCGGCCAGGTTGACCGAAGAATCGACCAGAATCGATGGCGTGGAAGCGTTGACGTTTCGGGATTACCTCTGAATATATTAAAGGTATACCGCAGAAGCGTCGAAAATACATCTCATCGCGGATGCTTGCGTTTCGCTCTGAATCGAATATCAATCGGCGGTTTCACGCGTATCGCCGATCTGCCGCGGCGAGGTACGAGGATCGGTTTTCTTTGGCGAAATGGAGGATTGCCACCGAACGATCGTTTTGAGAACCTTGTCCTTTCTTGCCGCGTACGAGCAACGTATTTTCCACTCGATAATTGAATCGGTATTCACCGCTTGATTCGTGCCACGTTTTTTGAAAGATTATAAATTATGAATCAAAATTTAAATCGAACTAATTCGAATCGATAAATCTCGATGCGTGATAGTCGAATAATCGTGAAGGAAAAGGCGTAGAAAAAACGGAAAAAACGGAACGATGGTTTGATCGGGACATGGAAAATCATTTTCTTCGATGCCTTTGCAATTTACGCGATAAGCTCCCCTCCCTTTACGAGGAGCCCTTTTAAGTTGACGAACAAAGAGAGAGACGGGATTATAGTTTGGCGATGAGAGCTCTCAATGGCCATGAAGAAGAAAGAACTCGATGGTGGTAAAGTCAAACGACGAGGACGTAGCGCGTTTCGATGTCGCCCGGACCTCCTCGGTCCCTCGACGTTCCTCCCGATCGCTCGCCTCCCGCAGATTTCGACGCGCGCCAGATACCTGTACCTAACTTAGCGGCTCGCGATCTTCGAAACTATTCGGCCCTATCTTCGGAGCATCGCGCTCTATTCGACGCCGAGTGGAAATTCGCCGACTCTTCCCCTCCCTCTCTTTCCTTATCCCCCCCCCCTCCCCTCCTTCCCCAGCGCAGCCGATCCGACGAGCTTTTATTCCCATCCCCGCGCTTTTAAACTTTCGTCCGAGTCTCTCCCTCGAATGACCGTACTTCCTGGCGGCAGGTCTTCCTCCTGCAGTTGGTGGACTTCAAAGAGCCCGTGCCGTGTCGGCGATTACTTATATTCGCCTACGAAGACCAGTAAAAAACCGTGGATCCTTTCCCAATCATTTCTCCATATCGGTATTCCATATAATTATGTGTATTTCATTTTCCATTATACATTGTTGCATTATATTGCATGTTCGGACGTTTCTCGATCGAGGAAGAAAAACTGGGAGAACAAAATCCCCGTGCCGAATCACTCTTTTTTTTTTCTCGGAAAGGTCATCCTTTTCGTCGGTCGCTGGACCAAACGAACGTTGGCACAATACCGTTATCCGGAAGGTAATTCGATATATTTCAGCTTTACAGACGGAAAATGGTGCGCAAACTCGCGCGGAATGGGAGCGGTACTTTATGATTATCCGCATACACGGGCCGCGCGTTCTACACCCACGGACGTGAAATCACAAAAAATCTCTCGCCCGATGGCGCGATTAAATCCCAACGAAATCTAAGCGCGTTTCATTTGCGCGCGAGGCACTCAACGTTTCCCCGGAGAACCGTTTTTGCGATGAAAATAAATTCATTAAAAATAAAACCGCGTAATTAACTACCGCAATTTCCAATGGGTCCCAATTATTCGGCAAAAGGTCGAATTTCTCTTCGTTACAAAATACCTCGATAAATGATGCGCGAATCCTCGTGTACTCGTAACCGATTTACTACCTACCAAAGAACATTTGGAAGTTTGGTAATGGAAGAAGGCAAAAACGGTCCGCGCTTTGTTCCTTCCTCTCGCCGTTGCGAAATTCTTATAAAAAAAAAAATCACGCGAACACCAAAGTGTCGTAAAAAAATACCTCTTATCCCCGGAGCAGCTTACCGTACATATGCCATCGTATAAAAACCAAAACACGCCCAATTTACGACCGAACGTGTCTTCGTCTTTTCTCGCTTATCCCCGTAGCATATCACGAAGCGTGCATTATTTATGAATTACAACGGGGCAACATCGAATAATGCCGAATGATCGATCTTAGGAAGAAAAGAGGAGGGTAGAAGATCTTCGAGTTTCTCGGTACAAAGAGCGCCACGAACGCTAATATATTAATACGCGTTTTATGAGGGCACGGGCCAGGGCGCCGTTTTGTTTGGCCGCATGGAACCGCAAATCCCCGAATGGTCGAATCCCATCGAGTTTGTCCTACGGGACGGTAGGCCGGATCGATAAAATCCACCCCGAAAAGTAACTTATTACTCTCCACATAATGGAGCTCGGCGGTCGGTGCGTCCGCGCCGGAGGATAGATGCGCCTCTGTAATACGCGTCCGAAAGGAGAGTGCGGATCGGGCGGGGTTTGCTAGGAACAAAATCGTTCTTCTCCCCTTCGCCGCGATTCGTCCCGCACTAAGCGCGACCTTAAGCAGGAGCAAAGCGCGGCTACGCGTCGCAGATCGATCGGACGACTCGGCTCGGGGCGAAGGATCGACCGATCGGGGAGGCCAAAATACGAATACGCTATAGGCCGTTTTTATGGAGATAGGCTTGGATATGAGGTACAAGGAGCGGGCAATATCTCACGCCCCGAAGTTCGATACTTGAATATCGAGCTTTAGGAAGGGTTCGGGGAAGGAGAAGCGTAAATTTGTTCCAGAAGCGCTCGAATTTAATCCTCGATATCAAGACGGTACTTTGCCGTTTGTATTGCAAGGGTAAACGTTCAATATTTTGATCTGTAAAACAATATTTGGCGAGGGAGGCACAATATATTTGCTCGATAAATAGCAACTATGCCGAACGTATTTTTTGGTGGAACTCTGCCCTACTCAAAGAGTTGAGCAAACCGAGGGCAAGGGGACTCGTCGTCGACCCTACGCGCTTTGAACTATTCGTTTGTATACTTTGTTCTCGCCATCGATCGCTAAGATCACACGGCTTAGGTCCTCCCGATTGGGGTGCGGTTCCGAACCACCGAGGCTTGCAAACTCGGTTCGGGTGAAAAAAATCCAGGGACGGTGGTTGGGATTGGAGCCCGACTCACCGCGTCGGAAATTCGTTACTTCATCCGTCACAGCGTGCCACGTATCTGTTTCTACTCTCGCAAACGTCGATCGCGATTATTCGAGACCTTCGTTGCACGGTATCGGCAACGGAAATTTCGAAACGATTACTGGAACGGAAACGTGAATTTCTCATCCGCACAACGTTTCATACTCGACTCTTTGTTGCAATTTAATTCGCGATCCACTATTTATGGAATACGATGATACGAGGAATGGAAACCTAAAATATATACGGTACGGAGACTCGTGCTCTCTCTCTCTCTCTCTCTCTCTCTCTCTCTCTTGTAGCGGATGATTATTCGGAAATAACTCGACTCGAAAAAAAAATTCTCGGTACAAAGAAGCTCCGCCTTTCGCGTGAAAAGGGAGAAAAGAAGAAGAGGTGGCGTCTGTGGGTAGGCGTTAGGCGATACGGTTGGGCCCAGGGCGAGTGTGCGTTAGTTGATACGGATTATCGCGTGGAAAAGCGCAGGTGGCGGGCGAAGCGGGGCTCGAGAGTCCGGCGATGCGGGGAGAGTGGCGCGGCTCCCGTCGAGCGGCCGAGAAAGAGCAGGGCCGAAAATACTTTGTAAACCGGCCACTTAGCCGGCGTGGCGGCGCCCGGAAATTAGGATTCATCGTGCCGGCCGAATTAAAGTCGCGAAATTTTTTAATTTCGTAATATGCAAATTAGCCCCTCCGACGCGCGTAATTAATTCCGGGCGCGTGTAACACGTAGGTGGGTCTAGCCGGATATACCGGTCGGCGGACGTCGCCGACGCCGACGCCGACGCCGACGCCGTCGTTTTTCCGCCTCGCGAAAGTTGCCCGCTGATGGAATTTTTACGACAACTCCCGCCGCACGGAGCTTCGCAACCCCGATGCCGTGCTGAAAATCCGAAGACGTTCACCGATCTGCGCGAGAATTATGCTGCGTCATGTTGCTCCCTGGGAATTAACTAGCCATCCGATCGTTCGCTCCTCTCCACGCCCTTTTTCGATTCATTTTAAGCATCGAAATAACACCGCGCACTTGTGGCGATATGAAGTCTTGGTTATCGCTCGATGTACCAAAAGTTTCTAGGTCATCTATAGTACGCCCTCGTGTGCGCCGAGCTTTTTATTACCCTTTGACCATCGGATTTGAATGCGGGACGAGTCAAAATTCATTAAGGTGCATTTTGTATTGGGAATTTTTACCCGGATTTTGTTAGCGCGAACCACTGTGGCGGTTGGAATCAAATCCTGAATATGGTGGCCCACGGCGCCGTCATGCCTCGTATAGCGCCACCCTTTCCGTTCCGCTTTCTCGATCGCGCGATCCGCGCCAGAATCGATAGCTCCTGAAAACCTTGCGGAGCCACGATTATCGCTCGGTTTCCTGTATTTTTTTATCCTCGAGACTTGGGTCCATCGATCGTGAGTCGCGTCGTTACGTCGCGTATGCGTTCCGCGTTATCTCCCTGTCGATGGATCTGAATTTCCACGCAGTTTTTGACGATCGTTTCCACGAGTCCAAGGATCCTTCGATTTTCACGAAAAACTCGCGTACGAGTCGTACGAATGGCCGATTAAAAAAATTTGACTTTGGCGCGGTCTTGTCGTAAAAATGAATCTACTCGTAATTCGGATAAGTTTGCTTTCCCAATATTTTCTCATCGCCCGATCTTTCATTGGTTCACCGGGTTTATACCGTGTTTAAGTATAAAGTAATATCCATAAATATGGCAACGACCGTTGCAGAAAGTGCGGTAAAGGGGGAACAACGAGGCGCGTCGCGTATCGATACAAGTACCGCACCGAAAACAAGTGTAGTTCGGTGAGGGTGGTTTAAAACTCTCTTCAAAGTGGCCCGGACCAAACGACCGCGACGATCGATGCCAAAAAAAGCGGAGTAACAAAGAGAACAAATCATGGGCATGAACCGCGGATGTTTCGACGGACCGTACGTAGACTATTGCTATTTCGCCCGCGGCACATCCGTCGTTTCTTCCCGCATCTGCAGCGGCGACAGCCCCCCACGAAAATTGGTTTGTCGCGTATCGCAGCGGACTTTCCGTAAAGCGAATGACGCTTCAAAGAAGACCACGCGTACGCGAACTCTTTTCTTTGACACGAGTCGACGCGAGCGATACGCGATCGGTTTTCTTTGACGTTTGATGAATTCGATGCCTTTGACATCGTCCAACGGCCATCGGGATAAACAAAGGATCCAGCCCTACGATGTTACAGTGGATAAAGGTGGGAAATTCGAATTCAACGTTTTTCGTGCAACAGAAAACTATGCTTCCAATGGTTCGGTAGCCAAAGTCAAGAGGGTACATTTTACACCGGAGCTGGCCAATCCACGATTCCTGCCCACTACGCGACGAACCGTGCTTTATTTAAGTATCGGGTATTTCTATTTTTATTTCACTTTTTGCCATGTAAATGTTGTTTTTTCAATGCGTGATTTTCTTCGATACTTGGTTCTATGGATAGTACCGCTTTTATTTTCTTTGCGTTTACACCGATCCAACTCTTTCGGTGTGCCGCTACATTCTAATTGATCGCTCGCAATAAAAATCGATAAGATAAGAAACTCGTGAGATCGATAAGAAGGAAAAATCTCATCGATTTTGTCGTGCGCGATCCTTGGAAATCTTTGGATCGCCAATGCGGCCCACGATGCTATTTGGGCCGGCCAGGTATCTTCTATCGCCGAATGTCGGACACGCGAACCAAGTATCCGACCGATGAAAGTACCACGGTGGATATTCCGCAGCCTCAGCCCCCGCGATAATATTTCCGCTGGACCAACGCGCTTCCTGGGAATGAACGGTCGGTTTAAAGAGGGAGATAAGCGGCCGTGGGGCTGGAAACTCCAGGCGCGTAGATTAATCGCGGTCAACGGCGGCGGGAGTTCGAAGCCCAGACGTGGGATTTTGGCGGCAGGCTGACAGCCCGGATCGGCCCCTAACCCTAACCAGCGCCAGAACCACCCCCCGGAGGACCGTTCGCCGAAGAGATGAGACGCATTAGTTTCGAGCGCGTCAGCCCGAGCTGTTCCACCGATGCTACGTATGGAGTGCGTGGATAATGTAGACCAGGGGTATTCAACCTGCGGCACGTCGTGGGATTTCCCTCGGCCTATCGCTACGTTTTCTACTTTGCGCGTATGGCCCCGGGTCACGGACGGAGAGAGGGAGAGGTACGTCGAGCGACGAGAGTCGATCGTTTAATCGAGACGGGTCTCGATTCTTTCCATAGCAAAACGTACCGTACCTTAAAGCTACGTCGAGCGTTCGATAAAATCTCTTGGAAAAACCGATTCTGGGATACCCAGATTATCGAGAAGATTTCAGCTATGCGGCTCTTCTTCCAATACTCGCGCACGCAGGCAAACGCGATCGTACGTTTTGTCATCGTACAAGCGTGCGATACGACTTTGCGCGCGGGCAGAAATGCAGGTAGAAAAACGATTGGATACCCCTGACGCGGAGGAAGAGCACGGCGAAGGGGTTGCCCCGCGTTTGACGCGGCCTGGTACGTAACTAGGGGTGGCAACACCTTGCGCCGATGCCTCGATACACCGTAAATTATCCCGCTCGTATTATACGCCGTCCGACTTCCGCGACTTTGCCCCCCCCCCCTGCCCCCGACCTCCGTCCTCCGGCTTCTCTCGTTCCATCTCCTCTCGCAGACTCGTGGAAACCGCGCCGTTTTGTTTTTGCTCCGAAAATTTATCGGTAGTCCGTGAAACTGATCGCGGTGACCGTCGGTGTCCGACGAGCTTCCCAGCCGCGGCTCACCCCCGCGTCCCTCCGTACCCTTCGCCATGCCTTTTTGCGACCGCCCTCGAGCCCGAGATTCGCGGTAAAGTAATTATCGTATCGGCCGAGCACCGACCGATGCCTCGCTCGGCACGATTTACAGCCCCGCGCTTCATTCGCGGTACGACGAACCTCGGATAATTTAACCCTCGTTTGCACCCGCTGAAACGCGCGCTTCTGCGGCGTTGGATCGAGAATCGATCGCTGGTTTTTTGGCATCATTGGTAAGAACATTGAAAAGCGCAAGAACGAAATGTATATTTAGCGGTTAGAGTTCGGTATTACCATATACGGTGGAAAGAGAGCAGGGACGAGGCTCGTCTATCGAATAAAGTCTGCACGCTGCATCTCCGAGTCTCCTTTTTCCACTTTACGAATAACCTCGTAGAGTTTCTCGCCCAACTTCCGCGAAATGGGATTCTTCCCGAAGGCGGAACTCGAAGGATAAACTCGATAATTAATCGATAACGTTTAACGTCGTCCGCGCTCGCGTTTACTCGAACCCGTCGGAAAAGCGGGGGCTCGTCCTATCGCGTAAACGACTCTCTCGAAATTCCCGTCTCTCGGGGACGAGCAAAGACGGTCGAAAGATTCGAGAGGGTCCGCGGCGGAGTCTGATTTCCCGATATCGCAGATGTCACCGCTCGGATTCCACGGCCCTGGCCCTCGCCTCTCCTTCATTTTTCCCCACGCCTGCCTCTCCACCGCCCATCCCAATTCTCACGGCGGGATAGACCCGATCCTCTCTATCCCGGCATCCAATTTGGAGCATCGTTTTTATGCTTGCACGGCCACGCGCGATTTCGTTATCGCAGCAATCGTACGTTAACACGTTCGACGATAATGAACATTTTATCGAGCTGAAGAAAAGACGGATTATTTTCTCTCTTAAACCGATCGTGATATTTAATATTGGACTGGGTACGTTCTAAAGTTCCAAGCACTCCATATACCACATTTGACTAACGCTTACCGTGAAAATCAAGGCGATAACGTTTACATCCGTGAACGCGTTTGGAAATAAAAATGTCTGGCTCGAGCCAACGTGTCGCGGGACCGCGAAATCTGCACAGCCGGGTAAATGATTACGGAAAGAAGGAATTCCGAATATCGCTCAGAGTATAGAGCACGCCAACCGTGCCGGCCAAATTCCTAGTCCTACTATGTGATCTTGAATAAATGAATATATGCACACACGAATTTTTCATCTTACAATATTGTAAACGAGAAAGTCCTCTGGCACAGCTCGGAAGGCTGTTCCTCCTGACCATCCGATATCTTCATCCGACACACGTCGCGCATAATCCTCTTCCGTCGCTACTTCCGCGGCATACACGACGAATGGAAGAAAACTCGACTCGATGTGGATCGAGAATCTTAGATCGGGCTGCATAATTTATAAGTACGCCGAAGAATGGTGAGCGCGGAATAGAAGATCCTCTCTTCCGTAATACTTCGGTCTACTCGAGAATAGCTATCGCACTTCGCGGGACGATGCGCGAATTATTCACGCTCGATCTCGAATGTTTTCCACGCGAGAAATCAGTTTCCACGCGAAGATAATGGACGAGCCGCGAGACATCCGTGTCGCTTCGGGACATAAACTTTCTTTCATCGCGACCAAGATACACGGCTATTTTTCCGAATGAAACGAGTACGCGGTGGCCGTGCTCGAGAGATTCGATTGGACTTTGAGGACGGGCAAGATGGATATCGAAAGCTCGCTCGTGGCAAGTCCGCGGCATTGCTCGGATGAAGCGCTTCGAGACGAACCCTCGAAAAGCCATCCTTGGAAAGACACCTTCCCGCGCTGCCCCTCGTCGAAGAGTCGCCTCCGGCCTGGAGAACTTTGCCGGAGGTTAGGATGCATTCCCCGGTTCGAGAAAATTTCAGAACGATCGATCAACGTCCTGCCGGCTGGAAAAGTGCTCGCGTGCCAGGCAAAGTCTCTTCGTGACTAAGTTAATAACGCCGAGTTTCCCGCTATAAGAGCACGCGTGCGGCCGACTCGAGGAAATTGGCGAAAAACGAGCAATCCTTCCGCGCCCCTCGCCGCCCCGCCTCGCGCCCGGCGACCAACCGCCAGCCTCGGGCCAGCGGCGGAAAAGGCGAAAACATTCATTAGCGTCTTCGACGAGTATTTACACGAGTTCGACCCTCGAACCTTTTCGCCGGAAATGTTTCCACGCGAAGAAGCTCGAAACGCCTTTAAAGCGGCCCGCCTCGCCCCGTGCTTTTTACAGGCGGCGCCCATCGCTAACGAACTTTTCAAGGAAAACAGGAGGGAAGCAGGGGCGCAAGAAGACCGCTCGTCGAAAGTCTTAAAAAGAAGAAGAAGAAGAAGAAGAAGAAGAAGAAGGAGGAGGAGGAGGAGGGGGGGGGGTGGAAGAGGGGGAGGAGCAAAAGAGGCGGAGAGAGAATGACCCATCTATTGTCTCATCGAATCTTCGGTAGTAACCTCGCTCCAACGACGAGAATTTCAGCCTCGCGAATCGACGGACCAGTGAAAACGGCATTACGAAAGATGGAGCGAGCGAGTACGGCCTTCCTTTTACCCGACGTTCTCATATCTTCTCGACCGAGAGAGTTCCGCCGTTGAGGGAGGCAAAGGGTGGGTAGAAAATTAGGCAGCCCCGCGGAGGAACGACTCACCCCAATAACGTTTCCTCAAAGGGGAGGAAGGAGCAATAAGGCGGCGCAGGAAGGAGACACGTTTGATAATTCTACGCCGGCAAGGACTGTCGCATAACTTCCCCGCAGGAAGTCGCTCTGTTTACCATTCTAAAGACGTCTTTAATATATAACCGGCAATTTTCCTCGCTCTATGCCGTAAACTTCTTAGAGAAATTGAATGCTCGGAGGGAGTGGTCCGCTCCGTCTGTGCGGTACCGCGGCCACGGGGAGCGTCCCAAAGAGACTCGCGAGCGGGGAAGGACGGGGCCGCTGAAAAACATCCAGATTTTGGAGGGACTCTTATACGGAGGACTTCATAATCCCCGCATAATCCCGGGACTCCTCTGGCCGTCGTCGATTTCGTATATTCCGAAAGAAGCACGCGCCAGCATCTGCCAGCACCGGGAGCACTTTTAATCTCTGACCTCGTTGCAGCTACCCGTCTCGAACTTTCCGCCCCTCCTACCTCTCTGCCTCTTGTTTACTCTCGATCCTTTCCTCGCTTCTACTTTTTCGCTAGCCCCCGAGTTACAGCCTCGAATGTACGTAGTCGGACTGCGACTTCGTCTCTCGGTTAAATCGATCAAAGCTGACCGACTTTGTCCCACCGTTCGTCATTCCGATTTTTAAGAACCAGCTCCCTCCCGCTTGTCAAAACTTTCACCCTCTTCCCTTCTTCCTTCCCCTTTCCACGTACCTACCCCTGTTCGTCGTTCCGCGTAGAAACTTTGCCTCGACCTCTACCTTTTCCATTTCGGAAAATCGCTTTTGTCGTGCTCGTAGAAAAATTTGTTACATCCGGAATCGGAGGAGGTCGATACTCGTCGGAGAGAGCAGGGCGCTTTGGGACATTTTGAAGGGCGATATCATCCCTTTTCGTCCAAAATCGTACGTACGGTGATCGTGGATCGCGAAACGCTTCGAGACGTGTACGCGGTTTGATCGAATATTACGTTACTCGGGGGTAATGGGTGATTTCTTTTGAGAGTGATTTAAGGTAAATCGTTACGTATAAAGATTTATAAGGCTGATCCGTGTACCGTTTGATGGAAGCACGTAGATACACGATCCGAGGTGGAAGAGGATCGGGTTATCCATGTCTCGAGGAAGTTTTCTCGAGAAGCGAGCTCAGGGATATTCCGCAACAAGGCGTAACGTTGTTTCGCGTCGTAGCGTTAAATCCGTCGCTGAACGAACCCGTTACCGACGATCCGTGGCCGACTTCGTAGCCGTTTTACAGGTGCAGTCGGGAGGCAGACTTCGTTCCACTTCATGGTCGTTCCTTGGACGACGAGCACATTTCCGTCGAATGGGCCATTTTACCCGGCTCGAGAGTATCGCCCCCGGGAGAAACGAATCTATACGCGACGCGAAATCACGTTCGTCCAACTGTTACGTCGAAGATCCGGCATAACGATAATGCTGCAAGAAAAAAAAAAAAAAAAAAAGAAAAAAAACTACGGTTAAGAGGTAGCTCGAGATTTAACGTTCTAATCCAAGAACTCGAGATTCGATACTAGTTCCTACTTTATACTCGTGTATTATCCCAATCTTGGATTTTGTATCGAGATTAAGATCGTTATTCCAAGTAGAATCAAGTTCCTCGCATTATTTTGCCGATCCCTGCCGAATTTTTTCCAATTTTTCCAATTAACGAAAGACGCTAAAAGGTATTGCTCGTCATCTGTCATCTGCAGGGTTAAAATATCCGTTGTACTTTACGCGGTACGAGTAGCCACCGTCGAGGATCGAAGGTGTTTATTCGACAGTGGGGCGCATCGCGGTGCCACTGGCTAAGGACTCCCCTAACATAGTTTGCGTACTTTCACCACCTCCCCCGTCGATCCACCGTGGCGGATACCCGAGACTCGGGGCAAAGCGACGTGCCAGTGCCTCATTAGGGACGCCCAGGAACGTGGGCGAAACAAACGTCTGGTCGTTGCAGCTTGGCATAACGTTGGCCAACAAAAATATCGGGGGTGCACGAAGCGTTTGGTAAAGCAGCTGTCCGATCGTGCCCCGCGATACGCTCTATCCACGGCCGATCTTTTTTTACCTTTGCCCCTAACGAGGCCAGGGATCAAAACATCGCTTCCAATACCAAACCGAGCTTTCCTCCGTTTAAGGCACGGACACGATCGCAACGTTGACTTTCTTTTCAAACTCGAATCAACGAGGTTCCATTTTCGGTTGATCGAATTTCGGTTTTAAGCAGACGCGCGTTAAACTTTGTCTCCCTTTGATAGGAGGCGATGCCGGGAGGAATTTAAGGAGGCCGACGACGACGCGGCCGGATGCCTACCACTCGAAACGCTTTTCGGGAAAAGATTCGCGGGGCGAATAGCGTTCTAACGCGCTTAAGGTTAATCGGGTTCGCCGCAATTACGAGATCGACGCGTCTACGTAGCTCGGGGCATCGAGCTCGGAAAAGAGAGCGATCGACTTTGGGCTCATTAGGGATGCATCGGCCGACTCGATCGAACCGCTTTGTTATCATCCTTCCAGGATCTTCGAAAACTACGGGGAACAGGATTACCTCTTGCCTCGATTCTCGAGCGCCGGCTTAATAGCTCATTAGCCCGATAATTGCCGTCGTGGCGCGTTATGCAAACACGGCCGATGCACCGGGAGAAAATCCGTCCTCGGGCCGAGCCGTGCCTAGACCTGGCTTCGCGCGATCTTACAGAGTCGTTTCGACGACGTCCTCGATCCGACGTTGCTCGCCCGATTTCCAAAAAGGCGAGCCCATCGATCTTCCTCCGTCCATTCGAACCACCGGAATATTCTTCGGCGGTCAGTTTTGGGTGACGCGTCAATGCCCGACATAATTCATCGAGCGGCTCTCCCTCTCGGCTCTTTATCCAGGGAGATCATCGGCATACCAGGGCCGATTGTGCTCGCCGGTATTACCTACAAATACGATCCGATAAATCATTCGGCCGAATCGTCAGTGTGGGCCGATCCACGGCGCGCTCCCATTGTGCGCGGCCCGCAGCTTTGTCCGAATTTTTCTCCACGGCATCTGCCCGACATCCGTGCGCCCTGTCGACCTGTACGCGAGGATCGCGACGGGGGGCCGGCCGTCCTCTCCTTCCTTCCTCCGTCGCCGTCTCCAGGCCCTCCTCCTTCCACCGCACCCACCTCCTGTCCTCCTGCGGAGGCGAATTATTGCTAAGTAACGTCCTACGAGCCGACCGTACGAGCCTTTTTATTACACCCTTGGATTATAATGTCTCCGTCATCCCCCGGGGATAATTTATCGAAGGCTCGCCCGGCAGAGGGCCGTGCCAACCACCACGGCACCGCCGCGCAAATTTATCGACCGCCGTCCTCGGAGAACGTACCCTCGGACTTCACGAGCGTACCACGACGCTCGAAGGAAAACATGTCTCACCTTTAAACGCCTTCCACCTCCTGGCCCCCTTCCCCCCCCGAACTTCATCCTGCTTCCTGTTTCTGCTCCTTTCTACAAAAATTCGCCAGCCTTTCGTATTCGCGCAGGACGGAAGCCTTTACCGTCTCCTTTATTTCGCGTCGATCGCCGACGAAAAAATCGCTTACCCCCGTTTACATCGGAGTAAACCGATCGAGTTTAACCGTGGCGCGAATCTCGATACGGATCGAGGACGATTTTTCGAGGTCGGGGGTTACCTCGTGCAAATATCCGCGACACGGATTCCACGCTCAACCTTTGCTCTCGAGGAAACTTTGAATCTCGATCGAGGAAGAAGCGTTCGTCGCTGGTTCGCGCGACGCTGGTAAACGCGCCGGACAAATCCGGGTTTGGCTCGCCGCGCCATACCCTCGCCACGTGGCGCTCTTCCGTAAGAGGATTCCCGGGGGTGGGGCGGAGGAGATTTTCTCGAGTTTCAGAACGTACGAGGATACCCGGCTAGAGCTCCCCGGGGACCGAGGGACAGGTGGCTGCCACCGAACTCTCGGCCGAGAGAACTCACGCTCCGAGAAGCGTCGCGGGACACTTTCCACGAGACGGCTTCCTGGGTAACATGTGGTTGCCGTAAAGCGGGAACGATCATCCCCCAGGAAGCGCCGGAAGATCCTGCCTCGACGCAAGGTCCGCCGACATTTTCCGAGTCTCGTGCCGTCAGCGCCCGTAGAAATCGCCGCTTCTTCACCGATCATCGCTCGTCGTATTGCGCAACGATCGATCAACCCGCGCGCTACATTTATCATATTTTCCCGGTACGTATCTCGGATGAAGACCGACTGGAACGAGGTTGGACCGTTCGGTCCTTCGGAGCGGTTATCGCTTCCGGATGGACGGATCTCGAGGGAGTACGTACGTATCGCATTCGGGGATGGTGATTAGATCGATATTATATAATCGGATAATCGGGCGTAACCGCTCCGAAGGATCAAACGTTGGCGTTGGATCGTATAAACGGGCAGGTGGACCGAATAGAGTCGCGGGGTAAAATGAAAAGCGCGGTAAAAACGATCGAGCTTTCGAGATCGTTGAACGCCGATTCGAATTTCCGGCTCTCGGACGATCCTCGGAGACCTTTCGTAATCGACGTCCGCCTCGTCACCGGGAAACAGCGGCGCAACTGGCAGGAGCCGCAGATGTCGCGTTCTCTCCTCGAATATTAATAAAATTCATTGGATCGGTCGGCAGCTCGGCGGTACGACCGCCGCCGTCGGCAGCAGCACCACCGCCGCCATCGCCGCCATCGCCGCCATCGCCACCAACACACCAGCGTGTCGAGGCCATCGGTGACCGGCCGATAAACCTTCCGCCGGCGCAATTTCCACGGTTAACCGAACGAGCAGTCCTCCTGTTTGCCCATCTCGACGGCCATTTTAAAAGCTACGCCCGTTATTTCAACAACAAAATAACGAGGGAACGGGTTTGGCGCGGCCCTGTATTTGACCATCGTACACAATGCCGCTCGGGCGCAAACTCGATGAATCTCTGTTTGCACCCACATCCTGTTTGCCCCTACTCGTTTACATCTTCCGCCGGAGCCTTCGTCACCGTGAATTTTCATTAATTATCCGCTCGGCTCCGGCGGAGGTGCGCCGATCGATTTCCACGCGGCGAGCGAGCGAGCGGACTCCCCCGTCGTCCCGCTTCGCCGGACGATCCTCGGGATCGTTATTCAAAGCGCCGGTCGTGCTCCCAGGAAACGCTAATAGCCGTTAATTTCCTTGCCGAGTGGAGAAACACGTGACGAGGAGGGCGAGAGAAGGAGAGGGAGAGAATTTTTGGGCGCCACGTGCTGGTGCGACGACGACCACGTGTTGAGAACCGGTACCGGGCACATGGCGAGAAGAACCGTGCTTTTTCAGCGAGCCCGGCTATTGTATCCTCTCGCAACGCGGTCGCGTAAGAAAAATAGGACGAGCGTCAGCGTGCATCAACGTCCCGCAAGACGCGCTCCGTATGAATTCCCGAGGACCGCCGGCGGAAACGTCCACGACTGGAAGGGGAGAGCGAGGAGGGCGGGTTCGGCTTACGGGCTGGAATTACGAAATTTGGCCCCGACTCGCCAAGGATACGGGATATTCGTAACTTCTGCCTCGCCTTCGCCGATCTTTATTTGGCAAGCCCCTCGGATTAGCGCGCCGGCATTCCTGGCGATAAGCGTAGAATTTACTCGCAGCTAAGAGAAAGGTAATGAACGTTAATTCAACGAAATAGAGGCGGTTCTGGTACGCGCCAACTTTCCGCCCTGTTTTCAGCGGGCGCCTTGCGTTGCTCGGTGCCGCTACGCGGAGCGCGATATTTGGAAACGGTTCGTAATTATGCACACGGTACCGAAGGGATAAATCCAGCGGCGCGGTGGGAGAGGGAAACGGTATTGCGGTAGAGGGAAACTCGTTACCGATAGACGCAACGCTCGTTTCGACCCATTACTTTCCATACTTTTCCGCCCGATAATGTACACCGTAGCCTCGCGATATTTATGCCCTCCTCTCGCACGTCCGAGCGTCCGCTCTCTCGTTAATTTCAATATCCGACCGTTCGCTCGTTAAACCGTCGTTTAAACGACGCTAATTACGATTCGCTCGCGCTTCGGACGATAAGTCCCGGGCTAATCGAACTTGGCAACATCGATGCCGAGCGACCGAAGAGTAAGTTAATCGTCCGTAACCCTATCGGCGTCCGATCGACTCCCGCTTCCAAACTTTTGCCCACCGACTCCTTCTCGCCCTTGCCATTCTTCGAGTCGCCCCTTCCGGACTCCACCTTCATTTTTATCCCTCGCCCGAGGCCAGGCTCCAAACTCGTCCCGTCGAGGAGAGATCCGATTCTGATCGATCAAATTCTCCGAGGGACGCGCCAAATGTCGAGGAGTTTGGCGGCAGTTCCGTGTCGACGCGTCCTCCTCGCTCCGCCGGTGAGAAACTCGGAGCTCCCGCGAGTGCGCTACGCCGCCACTCGTTTATGGTCGTTCGGGGCCGTAAATACCGGCCCACTGTTTGCCCGTCGTAACCTGGCTCGTTTCGCTCCAGGATCCTAAATCACTTTTAGTCGGGCGTCGCTACCGCTGCTGCTCGCTCGGTCCCGCGACGGTCAAGACTCGTTACGAGGCCCGTGATTGTCGCGCGACAAAGGGGAGCGGCGGCTTTCCAGGCTCGTGCGACCAACGGACCCGACGCTTCCGCCTATCCACGCGTTCCTTCGTTTGCTTATTAATCGCGGAAAGGGCCAAAACCTTTTAAAGCCGCCCTAGAACTTTATTTGCATCGCGTTTTTGCCACGTTCGAGGAAGAAACGTTGCGTTATCTCTCGCTGGTCTTTGGAATCGTAAAAAGATCCTCTCTGTTTCCGAGTTTTGCTCGATCTCTTCGCCTTTAAAAGTGTAACGTCGCGTAGAGCACCGTCGATTTGTCGAGGTTTAAAGTACGTACGGTAGTGCGCGCCTTCGACGAGCCTAGGAAAATATGAGGGATAACGGAGAAGGAGAGTGGAACGACGTTGACGGGTCGTCGGGGTCTCGAGACGACTCAATCCCCCCTGCGCCCCATCGGAGGACACTTCCCTTCGGATTCTTCTATCCATTACGTCGTTACGCTGAAATCGAAGGGAGGGCTTCGTTCCTTCCGAGAACTCCAAGGTTCCTTGGGAACGATTCTCTTCGACGAGGAATGCATTTCGCTCCGTCGAAATATTCTTCGGGAATTCTTGGTGCGCGTATCCATCTCTCTTGGATATCGTTCTCGATGCCGAAAAGTCGTACGTCGAGTCATGCTCGATGCAGGGCCGCGAAGGGTCGAGGGAGGAAGAACCGACCAGGGACGAGATCGGGTGATACGACTGTAAAGGATAACGTTAACATACCTGTTTACAAGGGCACTTTTACCCTTTACTCCACCATTTTGTTTTTACACGCGCGGCAGAGAATCGAGAAAGGTTATTAGCCTCTTCGAGAGCTATCGAACGATGATCGCGCACGACTTTTCTCGTCGGACACTTTATAGGCTCGTATTTTATATATCAAAGCTGTAAAAACTTTCCCGGGTAATATTAGATCGGGGATTATTAAATATTAACGAGGTTATCGGTCGGTTCTCCACCTGCGCTCGCAGGGCGCAGCTATGGTGCGAGCGGCGGCAAAAGGACGGCGAATACTCGTTCCTCTCGAAGCTTGTACCGACAGAAGATTATTAGAAAGGATGATTTTACGAGGCGAGTGTTCCGGGCCCGTGGCCAGAAGGTAGAGGCGAGGGTAACCCGAGCCTCCTCTCCCCCCTCTCTCTCTCTCTCTCGCTCTCACACTTCCGCTCTCTCGGTCGCGCTCTCGCTCTCTCGGACCGGCGAGCTCATCTCCAATTTCGTGATTTATAGCATCTCCTCCGTCGACGATCCATTAACGGCCGGATCATTGGCCGGCGCTCGCCTGGCCCGTGAATGCCGAATGCCGTAATAAATAGAGGTAGGTGTTAAGGTGTATTTAAATTTAGATTGGTATCGCCACCGAAGTAACGAGCCGCCGCTCGACCGCGGCTAAGTGACCCTAATGTCCGTGCCTAATCGCAGCCGATACCGACTTGCCGCCTCCCTTCTCGCCCACGCCCCTCCCCTTTCTCTCTCGCTCTCCCCACGTCCATTCCTCCTTCCTTCCTGCTCCGCGTACGTCTTTCTTTCCTCGACTATCCACCGCCTCTCTCTCTCTCTCTCTCTCTCTCTCTCTCTCTCTCTCTCTCTCTCTCTCTCTCTTTCTCCCTCTCTCCCTCTCTCCCTCCGTCGGCTTGTAACGAGGATTACCTCGGTGGCTGTCGAGTGCGCGTATTAATCAGCTTCGCCCTCTATACAGAGGCTCGCCAGCAAATCGCGCATAACGATGATCGAGGGTAAGCCCTCCTGCGCCTAACCGGCAAGAAACTAGCGGATTATGCGTGGATCCACGTTTATGAAAGCGGCGATCGCGAATTCTCACGATGTAAAACGTACTTTATGGCTCTGCGGGATGAGCTTCGTAAAACGGAAGATCGAGGATCGTTGGAATACCTTGGATCGTCTGCATTTTCCATCCGTAGGTTATAATTCTCCGCGACGGATATCACCGCGATGCGCGGGCAAATGGCGGTATACGCGAGGTACCCGTCGATCCAGAACACTCCCCCTCGCGACTTGGTGGCTTTACTTTGATCTTCCTGGACAAACTTCTCGGATTACCCATCGTCCGCCATATCCCACGCGTACTCGTGTCGGACGTACGCTTTCCGCCAGCTTCCTCCCTTTGACGAGCACTACCGATGCACGAACCGTGAATGCGCCATCGACGATTAGAAACGGGTCGACGTGTGCGCGTAAGGGCGCGGAAAGTTTGCGCGAAGCTTTCGTATTCACGGTGGACAGGTTAAACGCTCGCTGGTACAAACCGTAGACACGAATTTCCGATCCTCGCCCTTTAACGTTCTCCTCCCACTCCGAGGAGTTCGGCGTACGTGTGGATTCCGGACGCGAAAACGATAATGTACAAATACGCTTACCGCGATTTAACGAGGGGAACAGGGAATATCGTAAGAACTAAGTGCAAGCTCGGGAGTTCGTAAGGTACGGTAAGCTCTTCCCCCGATGGTGAGCGGGGAAAATCGGTAGCGATCCCGAAGCGAGCAAGTACGTACGTACAATTTGGTCGGTTGGCGGGAAAAGTGGTCTTTCGAAATACAAGGGTAACGGCGGCGGTAGCGGTATTACCCGTAGAAATCGAACGGAAGAACGTTTAACGATATCGCCAACTTCCATACTTTCGACCAGCTGGAAGAATTCGCCACGACGCTTTTCCTGCCCGACATCTTCCCTATCGAATATCGCAACCGAACAACGTCAATTCGCTCGCAAAGGACATTGGTGTAATACCGTGAAGGTGGTTTTCGAGTACTTTACACTTATGCTTCGGTCTCTCTGACCTCGAGAAAGTAACGTTTGGATTCTTATAAATGAAAAGGCTATTCCATTGCTCGCATTCTTCCTCCTTCGTTTCCTTCAAGATCGCGATAATACGGAGAGAGAGAGAGAGAGAGAGAGAGAGAGAGAGAGAGAGGCGGAAGTACGGATCAAAGTTGGAAAGAAAGGTCCGTTGTAGAGGGATAAGGGCGATTTTCTTTGCCGACGGTCGTGCCAGGAGAGCGAGAGAGCTGGCCGCACTGGCGGGAATCTGGGGAACTACACGTTAGCCGGGGGGATTTATTTCTGTATAAAGGCGTGACTAAAAATCGCCGTATATCACCCACTGCACCGTGTTGCATACCGGTTACGGCCCTACTGGGGTTGGTCCGCGGAGCAAAGCCGGGGTAAACCGCGAGTCGTTTGTCATGCTTTTTACTAATAAGCCGCCCCTGCCGTTTCGTGCTTTAATGCTCACGCGGTATTGCCAACTTTGTCCTCGCTTCGGGAACTAGGAACGAACTGTCGGCCGTGCCAGGGAAAAAGCGAGTAAATCGAAGGTAACGGCCGTTGGCAACACCCGTTTCGAAAATTTGCATCGATAGCCAGCGTGACTTTTGCCGTCTGCTCGGCCAATGGATAAACGACGCTGCGCCTGCGACACTTTCGGAGATCGATTTCCTTATTTCTCGCCGAACGCGCGAGATTCCTCTCGGATTTCTTTTTCGCCGCGACGGTATAGTACGGAGCACGCGCGAGAGATCGAATCAAACGATTCCTCGTTGCTTCGATCGATTTTGAGGATTTAAGCTCGGCAGTCTACCTTTCGAGGATTTCACGAAATCTCCACGCGAAATGCTGGTGCGCAACGCGAATATTCGTGGTTGGATTTACGGAAGTAATTTGCTCCGCGGTTGTTTTCAAACGATTTCAAGGGTAGAGGCATCGGGGACAAAACCGATCGGCGGTCGTTTCAGGAGTGGATAAAGCGCCTCGACGAGGCTTCTGGTTGGATGCCGAAATTTAGGGAAAAAATTGAAAGATAAATAATTCCTGGCGGGCGTACAAAGCACGGTTGCGTAACAAATACGGTTGGATTTCGGCCCGACGTATACGCTTAGCGGGTAAACAAACGGCACTTCATAAACCGGTCGACGCGATACGATCTAGCCATTATTTATTGACCTTTCGAATTTACCGTCATACATATACAGTCGCGAAATTAGTTTGCCTCGAATTATCTTTCGACGCACCCGACCGATCGCGCGATAGCGGCACGTCGAAATTATTGCGCCATTGAAATCCATTTTTCGGCAGCCGGCCCGTATGGAAGTCGGCTCGGGGCAAAATGCGTACGGTAGGCTATCGAAAAGGAGGAAAAGGAAGAGAAAAAAAAAAGGCGCGCGCGTATTCGAACCAACGCGACGGTGGTGCGCGGATTTTGAGAAGGCAAGAAGCAAAAACTCGTTCGCGCAGAACGACTGTCCCTCGTGGAGAATCGGGATCGAGGCCCGGCGAGAGATCGATCGCGATCGGCGCTGGGAAACGAGGCTCGACGGAGCGGCGTCAATTTTTAAATTTCCGAGCCGCCCTCCTTCGTTATTACGGCCACAGTGGGTAACCCTCCGAAATCCGTTCCGCCCCATGTACGCGTTGCCGGACGTGAAATATAAGGCAATTTCATGAACCATTAAGAATGGAAGTTCATAAGTCGGCAGCACGTGTTTTCGGTGTTAACCCGTGTAGAAGGCGAAATGAGATTTTTCGAAGGGTGGCCCTCCAGCCAGCACCCGGCTTTCTCTTACATCGGCATTGACGTATAACGGGTGTCCTGCGGGAAGAAGGAGGCTACGTACGTCGGCTATCCATCTTTCTCCCTCCCTCCCTCCTCGCCCTCTCTCGCTCCCCCCCCCCCCGCCCGAGCCTCGTGGCGGGACTTATCCGCCCGAAAACTGCCCCCTACCACGCTCCTAGTCGCGGGGGCAGAGGCAATTTTTTACAACGGCACGTCGAAGGTTAACCTTATGGATGGCTTCGGATTCCCGGGGCATTCTTCTCTTCCTTCATCCTCCGTCCCGCTCTCTCGGCCCCTTCCCAGCCCTTCCCAGCCACCCTCGACTTACGAGCCACGGTTAACGAAATCCCGCGCCTTCGAGAGGCCGCGCCTCGCCGCTCGAAGACGGAGGAACCGCGATCCCGAAGGAGCGAGGCGAGAGGATCCCCTATAATTTTACCCCTAATTTATTTTACGGAGCGGCCAATAAAAAGAACCGGTGCGCCGAGGCGCGTCTCGGCCGCGTTCCGTCGCTGCCTCCCTCTCAGAGAGGGGGAGAGCCGCGGGGAGGGGAATTATCTTAAGCGCCCTCCGGCGCGCGCACAGGCCGACCGTCCTTTCTCCTCTCGGCCACGAGGAAACCTTCGGGCGTGGAAATCAATTAAAAGGTACAAGGTCGTTTATCCGCGAACTTCCACTCTCCGCGATAACCCGAAAGTTTCGAGCGGGACACGACGTTATCGGTGCAAAATCGGGGATTACGAAAGATCGATGGTACTTTGGACGGTCCAGCGTGGAGCTCGTTACGGCGGGACGACTCGAGAGGGCCGAGAGAACGAATCAAAGGGATTTTATCGCCAAACCTACCGGAAGCTTTCCAAACGTATTCTTCAAGAATAAAAGGACAAAGGACAAACGTCGATAGATCGACGTATCGATCCGTACCCTACGAGCGAATCGTGGAAAATGTTGGAAAATTTTTGAAAAAGTCCATCGACCGGCCCGACAGGATTTGGCGTTGATGCGATGGGAGGAAATCCGAAAGTCGAGGCGCATTTACAGCGGCGGAGCGCGTATCGCGAGAGTCTTCTCGGCAATTCAAAATCGTGAGAGAGCTCGCAAAACGATCGCAGCTCGCCGCGGAATCCTTCGTTCCTTCGTGGCGCCGGCGCTTGGCCTCTAATTAGCCGCGCGTATCCGGCGAGCGGGTCGAGCCGCGACAATAGACCAGGAACTGCCGCGATTATTCGCAATTACCTTTTGCGGATCGATGAGGCGGGCAACGATGCAAATTTATCTCGATGCCGGCTGCATCGCGGGAGGAACGTTAAACGCGCGCGCGGCTCGCCGCCGCGCCGGAGAATTCCAATCGTTCTTGTATACGGGATAAAAATTAATTAACACAGTACCGGCGAACCTCCCCGCCCCGGCCGCGGGCCCGATGCGCCGCGAATATTTCACGAAGAATAAAATGGCCGGGATAGGATCGTTAACGGAAAGTACGATAACACCTGCGGCACGGTGCCACGCCGGAGATTCCATTCCGCGTCCGCCTCCTTCTCTCCGCCCCGATATTCCCCGGGACGGTTCGCGCCTCGAAGCCGATAATGACCAACGTCGCCAATCTCGGACGTTCGTCGACCCTTTGTGCTTCGACAAATTTTATGCTTTGCCACGCTGGCAATGACGCCCCGCGCCTTATGATTTAATCGCGTTTAATTTTGCGAAAAAAAAAAGGAGAAACGCCAGGCGCTGGTGGAGGCGTGCAACGCAAAGGGGACCGGCGTTGAACATCGCGAAAACCGAGACGTCCCTCGTGCTTCTTTTGCTCACCGCCAGGAAAGACAGGGAAAAACGAGCACGGGCCTCTTCTTCCGCTATCGCGTTACGCCCACCCTTCGCCTTACCCTCGAGGTTCACGATCGCGAGAGCTCGCCAACGCGAACGGTAACGAACGACAATAACAACGCGAATTCCTTCGTAGCCTCGAGAGAAGTCTTCGAGGTAACGACCCCCTTTATTTCCGCCCGGCCCTTCCTCTTGCCCCTTGCCCCCTCCTCTCCTTCCCTTCCGCCCTTTTTCGCCCTTTGCGCAAGGACCCGAGGGACGAAACTCGCGCTCGGGAAAATCGTGGCGAACGCGTGGCAAAAGAGAAGCGCGAAAGGAGAGAGAGAGAGAGAGAGAGAGAGAGAGAGAGAGAGAGAGAGAGGGAGGAGGGGGAGGGGGGCACGTCTATCTTCGTTAGAACCTTTGGGGCATTCATCTGGGCAGATAGACCCGACAGGTTAAACCGCGTATATTGTGTTCGAATTTGGTATTCCTGGCCGGGGTCCCACAACGTAGTAGGTAAACTCGTACGCGCATGTATAATTTCGTACGATTGTGCCGCTGCCATTGTGAGCCTCTCGGCTCCCATTGTGCCCCGAGGAGCTGTCCGTCAAAACTCGGAGCGTCAACCGACGGTGCTACTATTAAGGACATTCGTATCCCTCTTCTGGTATGGCCCATCGACCAGCGGCGTAGGGTGGGCCTTTAAACGGTACGAGTCGACCTTTATCGAACTCCCGTAATCCCATAATCCCATTTTTCATCGGCATTCGCATGGTCGAAAGGTTGCGTTAAACTATGCTCCCGCCGAGGTCGCGTTTACTGATCGATCGTTCTTCGCGAATGACGCGCCTAGCTGTAAAGGCCAACGAGCTACGTTGCTTTGGTTTCTTTCCCCTCGATATCGCGCGTCAAAGGTCCTTTGGTCCATCGTCGATCGTGCGGATATGCAAGATGCATTTGGGATATCGAACGATCCCGGCACTGTATCCCACTCGATGTTTAGGGAAAAAAACTCGCCAGCAATTTGTAAATTCTTTTCGCCGTATATACTCCGCGGACGCACCGAACGAATTCACGCACCCAATGGCATTTCGATAATACGACAGCGCGAGGAGTACTCGTTCCGAAATGCCATCGGCGACTCGCGATCGTCGGCAGGCTACGCCAGTGGCGCTCGTCGTCGTTGTGAAGATAAAAGCAGCCTCGACAAAGGGGGGAGCGGTATGTACATCGAAGGTACGTCGAGCGGGCCACGTTCGTTCCCGTAGGTTAAACGTCCTGCCGCGCGTCCTAGGGCAGGGGCAAAAAGTCCCGGGCCGTGGTAAAAAAGGAGAGGCAGGAGCGGGAGGAAATCGCGTGTGGGACACCGCGGAACGATCGGCGGTACTTACGTATGCGCCATGAAGAACCTCACGGGAGCATTTCTCGAGCACCGGCACGTATACTTAGGTGTATACGTATGCGGGAAATGTATTCGCAGGTCGCGTAACCTTCGTTCGTGACGTCTAGGGCGCTGGCTGGTTCGTTTATCTTGCAGCGACACGGCCTCTTACCCTTCGATTTATTTTCTCCGATGACGATCCACGGACCCCGTTTCTTTCGATTCTGACCGTGGCCGTGTCTCTCGCCACGTGCAAAACTCCTTCGTCGATCGATCCGCACACCCTCGAGGCTTCGTTGACGTTCCACGCGAAAGGGCCCAACGAGTCCGTCGAGAGAGAAAAATTCGAGCGAAGAGCGCCGCACGTGCGTGGGATTATTAACGCGCTGACCGCCGGCGCATCCTGCGCGGTCCTCGAAACAGTCCTTGCCCCATTCGGTTTTTGCGGCTTGCACGATCGATTCGCCGCGATAATTGCGCGCGAATAAACGTACCTCGGACACCGAAACCCAGGGCGTCGTGGTACGTCGCGTAACGGACGGGTAATTATTTTCTTTCCTAAATTAAGTTTAAAGTGGCGCAAGGGGAGAGGAGGAAGAGGGAGAAGGGTAGGACACGGTCTCTAGCCGCGACTCATCGAATTTCACGGCTGCCTTCGCACCTTCTTAGGGTCCTCTCGCGTGCTGAACTCCGCAGATAGATGAGCGGAAAAAAGTTTTCGAATCCAGTGCCATTATCGCGTCCCCTGGAAACGGGGGATGAGTTTTACAATTTATCGCTGCCGCCGGAACACTCGGAGGAAAGTCTCGATCCGTCCTTTTATCCCGCAGCCACGGCGCCTTCCAAGAGCTGTCCCGGTGCTCCTCGCCTCGGAAATCTCCTCCTCTTACCTTTTTTTGCCTCCTTTTTCTTTGGCCGTTTGTTAATTTTCTGCTCCAACGAGAGAGAAGCGTCCAGATGAGAATTTGACGAGGTAAACACGCCGATGTTTTTTACCGTTTCGATCCCCGGCTCTTTGAGTTGCCGTGCCACGAGACACTCCGCGAGATACGTGCACGCGGATTGCGAATTAATATCGGGCTCGCGCCATTGCTCCCGCTCCTTTCGATGGCTCGCCTCGTAATCGCGTGCCGAGTACGTGGCGCCTGAATAATATTTATTTACCCCAAGTTTTCCATCGATATTTCACGAGAGTTCGTCGACAAAAAAGAGGAACATCGCGCGCGGTTAACGCGAAGAGCTTCTTACTTCCCGATCGAGCATTTTATCGGTGATCGAGCGATAAATAGAATTACCTCGTGATTCGGGTCGATCGAAATTCGCGATCTAAAGGTAAGAGACGATCGTCGTTCCGATCTCATGGATCGGCGGATCGATGCGCGGGTAATTTTTCGATCGATCCTTCGTTCATTCCGCAATCATCTCGAAACCCTCTTAGAGCGAAGGACGGAGCGTACCTTGGCCGTTTTACTTGACGGATCGTTCGATTTTCCAGAAGCCCCCGTCGCTCGGACGGTCCCCGTTTAATTATTCCGCGTAAGAGGCTTACCATTAGACACGTCCTTCGGAATTGAAGCCGGCTTGGCGCCGCTCAAGTGCGTAATAACTTGCCCGTACTGTCTGCCACGCCCTCGGTATTCCACCCGGGGGGAAATACCGTCTGCGCCGATTAGAGCGCCAAAAAAGCCACCTTTCCGCGCCGCGATCCTCCTTCCAGGCGCGTCGCGGCACCGAGTTATCCTCCGCGAAACCTTGGATTTTCCCCCGAAAAGCGCACCGAATGCGAGTTCATTTTCAGCGGAAGAAAATTAGAGACGGAGAAAAGTTGAGAAATGAAAATCCCGATAGGGGCTGGGAGGCCAGGGGTTTGCGTTGGCCGAATGCGGGAGACGCGGTAGAATATTACGAAAGTTTCCTTGGCGCACAAAGCCGAGTACTTGGGCGGCAGGGCGGCGCACCCCTTTTGGATTAAGGCTCGACCGCCGAAGATTTCTTTTGCGCCTTCGGAACGGCCTTTTCCCTCCCCGAGTCTCCTCGCTGCTCTCGTCCGCGGGAAATACGCGCGTTTCATTTCCCGCCTCGAACGCCGAGACAATTCCGTTGAGCTCTCGAGGTACCGATCGGTTCGAAGATCGCTTACCTCGTTTGTTCCCGGGAACTCTGATCCCGATGGATGGCCAACAACTTGACCGACTGCTTCGTCCCTGAAAAGTGCCGAATAAAAAAGACCCTCGCCTATTTCTTGCCCGATTCGTTATCACTTCGTTATCCGTACGGTACAGACCGGAATGGAAGTCTGGCGTGCGGGGATACTAAACTCGCGCTCGGTGCGTCCACGTAGTATCCCCGCGCGAAAAGTTCCTCGCGGATAGTCCGCAGGGTGTAACCGGCTTGCCGCTGGTTTTGTATCGACGCCCTTCCGCGCATTTGATTGCGAGAGCTACGTGAGCGAAATAAAGCGGCCCGCCGCGTTCACGCTCGCATTCTTCGCCCCCAGAGCCAACGTGCGTCCCTCTTTCGGAGTTTCAGGACGCTGGGAATTTTCGAACTAAATGCCCGCGATTTTGGTGTGGCTGCAAATCGAATAATCTCCCCTTCGAGCGTTAGGCATAGATACGCCCTCTGTGCGAGCGGGAAAAAATCTCCGAACGCGATTGGAATTCTCCGAGTTTTCCATATCGACGATAAATAACGGACTTGCGCTTCTCCTCCAATGAATCGGGTCAAATATTCGAAAGAGATGTCGGGTAGAGTCGCATCGTTTCGTAGATTATCAGGGATCATAGCTTGTACGCTAAAAGATCGAGAATTTCTCGGACGACCTGGTGTTTTGATATATCCAACGATCAACGATGTCTTATAAAAAGCGGAGAGAGCTCGTCGATGGATTTATCGACCTTCGGGTATTCTTACGACAATGGTAAAAGCTTTGTCAAAGAGTTTCCAAATGGACGAGGCTGGATAGCAAAGCCGGTAGACCATTGCGGGTAGACTGGACTGTCCAACGGATTACGTCGGGTAGCGGAGACGACTAAGATTCTTTTTTATCTTATTTATTCTCTTTGATAGATAAGGGCCGGCAGATTTGAGGACACGGAGGACCGATATGGCGCACGAAAGACCGGGGCGCGGTGCTCTTAACTCGCGTACGATTCCGATAAAACGGCGAGAAGGAAGAAAACGTACGCATACACGCATACCGCGGGAGCGTAGCCGCCGGCTATAGGTGAAAGCCTTATCATCGATGGCATCGAGAGGACGGGAAGCTCGTGCACGGCTTCGCGTCGATAGGATGTAAAGCCAAAAGTGAGGCCACGGGCGTGACCAGCCGGCGTGGTCGCGCACGCTCGAGCGGTTTTATGCCAACGCGAGGATAGGCCAGACGCGCGATAATTAACCATACTCAGCCTTATGCGTTATTTTATTGCCGTTAACATCCTCATCGTTGCTCACGTTCCCTCTTACTTTTCCCTCTTACAGTGCCGAGATCCGGCCGATCGTAAAGGCGATTCGACGAGCCGAAAGGGTTGGGCAAAAGGCGCGTCGCGATTGTCCCCAAAAGGTTATCGAATCGTTCGATGGGTAGATGGAGCGAAGTCGGGAGCGTAATTAACGGAATGTCATCCCGTCTGGGCCAATAAAGTTCAAAGGATTTAATTCGGTCGAACGATTCCCCTGCAAACCGGCGGGAAAGTGGGATTGATGAGGAAAAAGGTGGAGCGGGAGAGGAAGCTTCCTGCTTCCAGGGAAGAAAATAGCGTTAAGTTTGTTTTCCTCGGTAGCCGGATCCTTAAGTTCTGCCGATCTGACCGATCGCGGTGCTTTTTTGCCCGTGGGCATCTCGATCGATGGGGGAGAGAGGGGTAGGAGAGGGAGGGCCGTTTAAAGCGGCGGCATTAACGTACGATCCGTGCTACGTTTTCCTACCACCCCGGCCGTGTTATACGACGGTGGCCATTACGATCCCCGACTTCCGTTTTCTCGTACAAATCTTGGCGCAAGTACGCGCGCGATGGGATGCTCCGAATTAACGTATTGGAAGTTTTACGGCGGGGGAAAATGCACGATCGGCCGACGAGGAGACCCTCGCCATCCATTCTACTCGCTCGATTCCGATGAAATTTTCAAAAAATTTCAAAAAATCGATGTCCACGCCGAGCGACGTTCTAATATTTACCGCAAACAACCGATTATTTGGAACAAAAACGTATTGCATACTATTCGAAAAAATGGAGCGTTCGGGCACTCTCGCGTAATAATGCACTCGGTTCGACGTTCGAGCAAAAAAATAAAAAAACCGCGTTCGCTCCAGAGTCATACTCCGCCGCAAACCTTTTTTTGCCGCGCGTTCGTATCGTAGAGCGCAACGCCGCAAAACTATAGCGTCGGTCTCGAGGTCAAGGCTCTTGAAAAAGTACGGAAATCTGTCGGCGCGCTTTCTTCGACCGCTCGGCAAAGTACGGCCTTAATACACGGAGGAGAGTATAAAAATGATATGGGGAACGATGTGGAAGCCGTGTCGCGCCATGTAGGAGAATGCGTGACCGGTCGTTCGAGGCTGGCACGGACTCCGAAGCTGCATTACGTCCGCGTCCCCTTGATATTTCGTTGGGGAAAATCGCGGGGCGCTTTTTTTCCGAGGAGATTCGAGGCGTCATATTTTTCGAGCGTCACCCTCGAGGGAGGTAGTCTTCGAAATTAAATTTTCCGCCGGGGGAGGAGGAATCGCGAAGGGATGAAATCGCGATACCCCGGCTAAGAGATTCGATATTCACCGCGAGGGGCGGAGATTCTTCGCGCGAAGAAGGCTCGTAAATTCTGGATACCGAGTCACGAATAATTAATTCGCAAACTCCGCACCTTTTTGCGTTGCTCCTTGATTCGCCGACGCATCGTCCCTTTACTCTCGAAAAATCACTCGCGGAAAGGTACTCCTCCTCGACGTCTCTGGAATCGCCCACCTGGCGTAATCTCGAGAATCTTCCTTCTTCGACGTTTCGCGCATCTACTCGCGCCTCGCATAATAAAGACATTTCGGAGGCGACCCAAGGAAAAGGCAATGCGGAAAGAAAATCGAAGGAACGTTTGGAGCCGCCGTCCAAGTTATACATATTGGAGATCGAGCGGATAGCCTCGCAAAATGTCACGTAAAGGGGAATACATCGGGGCGATGTCTGAGAGAGCGAACGCGGAATAAAAATCGCGAATATCAAAGTGGACCGTCAAAATCTCGGGGACGGTACGCTATCGATTATAAAACGAGCAGCGATTTTGTTCTCGGTCGGTCGGTCTCCGCCGCCTTTTCGACGCAAAGCGCGGCTCACGCGAAATTAAAATCGCCTTCTTTGCGCCAAGGTTTCGGGCGAGATTCTCCGCCGATTGGGGGGACGCGCGAGTGGACGATAAAGACGCGTACCCCTTCCCACGTAAATCCCTGCGATTAATCCCGTTCCCCGTAGACAAACTGCCGAGCCCGTGAGCCCCCGATGGTTGGGCAAAAAAGGGGGGATAGGGATATATCGGGGAGTCCCCGATAAAACACAATGTAGCGTTTAACTAAACAAACGAGCGCGCCCGGGCATCGGGTTGCGCCCCGTCACCCGCATGTTGTCGTACGCGCACAAATATAGCCGATAAACGGAAACTAACGTTTATTCCGAGGCGGGAAAGCGAGTCGTTTTCAACCGGAGGACCGCGCGCGTATTTTACGGATTTGAGCGAGTCGGCTGGGCTATACTTTTTTTTCCCTTTCCCCGCGTTGTTTTTTATTTCGTCTATTTTTTCCCTACTTTTTCCCTTTTTTTGAAAATCACAACGAAACGTCAAGCCTCGTTACTCGTTTTCGTTACTTTTTTTTTTTCGCGATCAAAAAATGCGTAACCCACCTCCCCTGCGACGCGTCGCCAATTCTTCGCGATACGCAGCGGTGCGACCGTAAATCCCTTTCTGTTATCGGACAAATGGATATCGCCGATACACGGAATAACGGGGAGCGATCGCGAAAATATCGCGAAGATGCGAAGAGAAATGGGGAACGAGCAAAAGGATGGGCCGTACTATTAAATATCATCTCCGTGTATCGCGTAAAGGAATATAGCCGCGAGTCTCGGCAAGGTGGATCGCGCCTGGGCGAAAGTAACGGGAGCGGATCGAAGTTGGCGGTCGCGAGTCGTGGCCACGATGATAAATACGGTGAGGAAAATACGGGATTCGCTCGGCGCGTCGAACGGTGCTCCTGGCGCTTTACGCTGGCTTAAACCTTTCACCCTCTGGAACGTGGCGCGGCGTTTCTGGCGCGGTGCAATAACGGACGATAGCGGTCGTGAAAAAACATTGGGTTAATAAAGAGTTTATTGGGTTAATTAAGTGGCTGCGCGGTATCGGGTCCGCGGGCAGGTCGAGGGCCGCGCTCTCGTATTTCGCGTGGGAAGGGCCGGCGCGAAGGGAACTGTGTCAGGCCGATAAAGCTTGTTTTCGTTCATCTCGAATGACAAGGGCACAGCCGCGGAAGGAGGGAGGGGCGAGGAGCGAGGGGCGAGGGGCGAAACCGTGGGCGGTGTTCGAATTCGGTCTCCCTCCGAGCGAGAAGCGCTCTCGCATTCGCGAGGCGCACCGGCGCATTTGTTCCGCGATAACGGGAGGTAGGGGCCGCATTGTGAGAACGTGCCGCGCTATCGCGGCGCTCCAAAATATGATTAACCCTTTAACTCTGCCGCACCGGGTTTATTTTATGGTCGACGCGTACGCGGCCTGCGTTACGCGAGATACACAACTGCGGCCGGAATGAAAGGGGGCCGGGAGGAGGATCGAGGAGCGTCGAAGCCGTGGCCCGTCATTCCGGTAAGGGCGAAAACTTTGGGAGGAGAAGCTCGAGAAGCTCGCTATTCCGGGTTGGCCGTGCGTCATTGCGGACGCAGCGTCGCAACTTCGAACCGACGATCCTCCCGATGGAACTTCCGCCGAAGGTGTATTCGGCGGTTGGCCAAATCCCCGTGCGCCTCGAAGGATACAAGGCGGGTCTCTTAGATTCGTTCATAAGCGAGGTAATGCGCCGGGCAAAACCGAGGGCTTAATTAAACCGGCCGTGGGATGCTCCGATCGAGCTGGAATAATCTTCGAGGCGAAAACGGGCCGTAACTTCGTTAGGATTGGAGGGGTGGGAAATGGCATTAGACGAGCAAAGCTCGTTTGGTTCGTCTCACATGCCGACGGTATGGCGCGCCTAGGCCTAGAGGAACCTGCGCATATTCGAATTCGATCTCCCCTGGCCGCGTTTATAATTGCACCCGAACGGTCTCTCCAGACTCGAATTACCGCTGGAAGCACTCTCGAATAATGGAGAACCGGTAGAAACTGCGCCACCGCGGCTTACGGCTATGTACATATAGGTGCGCTTAATACGTCCGCCGAATTTACTCGAGTTAATGAAACCTCAAATCGGTTACGCCGTTAGCGCACATCGCGATTGATCGCGATCGCTTATTTTCCCCCAAAGACCACTCGAGCGCCTTTAACGCGCGAGCCCTAATCACCTTTCGAAGCTCCGCACTCTTCCTCCCCCGGGAACCAACGAGGGGCCCTCGTCGGCTCGCCTTGGACGTACCTGGGCCAGCTCTCCTTCGAGCTCACCCCGACCACCCTACCTTCCACTCGTGCAACGATAGGAGGACGACCATGCTCGAATAAGGCGTCGTGCTCGCCACGGGGCGATCGTACGAATTAACATGACCGCCTCGAGGAGGATTAAAGGGCGAACGAGGCCAGGCGCGAGATACGGATCGTCCCGGGCTCTGGTACGATCCCGGGATCGGCGTCGAGGATTAGGAAGGGTAAGACGAGGGAGATGGCCGTCCGCAGTCGCGTCGTTTGCGAGCAAGCTTTGCGGTAATGGGAGAATAGGGTGAATCCTGGCGTAAAATATTTCCATAAATCGGTCGGCCGGCACTGGCCGGCAGGAAATTCGCGTGTCCGCGAATTTTCATCGGGCGCGGCCGATGTAAATTACGCCGGTGCAGGAAACGCCGGCAACGGCGGCTCGATGGCCGTGCAATAAATGCAAAGTCTCGCCGTTATGGCGCATAATTCCAGGCACATCGGCCGTATCGTTCTCGAGCTATCGAGTGCAAAATCCGTCTCTGGCCGCCTCGGATTTGCCGTGCCCGGATACAGCCGGGCGCTAGTTAAACCCGATAGTCGGAGTCAAAGCTTTGAAACGAGAGATTTTGTACGTTTATTTGTCATCGATATCCTCGTCTGCCGGTAATGCATGGGCGTAGGAATCGTCGATTTGCACGGGATTCCGCGTTGGCGGCCCTCTATAAATCTCGCCTCGCGATATTGCACCGTCGATGGGGGGGAAAAAAGCTGGGGGAGAGAAGGTGGGGAGGGCGGGGGTGGGGGCGCATTACACGCCAGCGTAACGGCCGCAAGGACTGCAATTTGCATTACACCGCGCAATTACCTCGTAGGTAATACGCGAGCGAAATTTTAATTATACCGCGGTCGCGCGCAGCTACGCTCTATGAGCCCTTACGTGCGATCGTCGGGATAGACGGTGTTAATTAAGCGAAATAATTAATTTCGCGTCTACGCCTAGTCGAGAGATCTCCCCTTATCCGACGTGGAAACGAATGGACACGAGGTACGCGCGACGGTTCCGGCACGTACGGAACGGATTCCGGATTGCGAAATCCTGGAGGAGAAGCTTCGGAGATCTCGTAAAACGACCGCCACGACTTTTGCGCGAGAGGACCAAAACTGCCCTTTAAACTCGGCTCTTTCTGCATTCGCGATTTTCTCGCGTTTCACGACCTCGCATAGTTTCCAGCGCGTATACAGGATTGGGTCCGCTGAAGGACGCTTCGAATCGGGCGTTTACGATACGAGCAGTCCTGTAAACGCGGAACGCGTTTTCCGACGATCCACGTGCAGGTTCGCGCGATCCTGCGACTAATCGCACGGCCTTTCTTACATCGCCGAGAGCTTCGTCGCTCGAGGAGCGTGACGATAAACTCGAAGGAAAATTTTTTCCACAAGGCCGTAGCCACACCAGAGATCACCGTGCACTTTCATCCTCGGCTAGCGCTCTCTTATATTTTCCATTATGCCCCGGAAGATTTCCCGCATGCTCGAGGTCCGCCCTCCCGCACGGCTCGCGCCTGTAAATTGGCGGCTTTCGTCGCGACAAGGCCGACGGGGGTCGGTTTAGTGCGAGGCTACGTTCAACCCCCGGCTTAATGGCGCGCCTACGAGAAGGGCGTTAAATTTTGTCACCGGCACAAAGAACCAAAGGGTGAGAGCCAAGAGCGTATCGTTTAACGCACGGGAGAGTGGCCGTCCCTGAAATTCGCCAGCGTGCTCTTAACCCCCCCCCCCTCCCCTGGAACTCCATCATTTTCGGCGTGCCGACGTAACGACGTTAATAATCATCGGGATTTTAAGTAGGAATTTATGAAATTTCCGAGGCGCCTTTCGAACGGCTCCCCTCGCCTCGTACCATGACCGTTGATCAATTTTAAGAGCTAAAGGGTTGCCGACGTTTCCTCGTGGACACGCGGACGGTGGATGGTTCGTCTCTCGCGTTGTCCAAATCGTTTTCCCGCGTTATCTCAGACTCGAGGCACGGTCGTCCGTTTCTCCAAATCTGCTCTCACGAGTCAGGCACACACGTCCCTCCTCGATTTGCGCCAAATATCCGCCAAAGACCAAAAACTACCTCTCGCGAACATCCAGAAATCCCTTACTCCACGCTCGGCAGTTTCGAACGAGATCTCGCGCGGCACCGTTTAATTTTCTCGGCGGATAGATATACGCGACATCGGAATTCGGTATCCAATTTTCGCCTCTGTAATCTCAGACCGTAGGAATCAAAGCCCGTACGGGGTAGGTCCTTCTGTCCTGCGGTATGCTCTTGAGCTGCATTATCGAATTAACCGCTGGCTAGCAGCCCTTTGACGGTTCCCTCTCCTTCCGATGGACGATACAGTGGTCGGATCGAGGGGAAAAAGGGGCGAAGGCGCGGTGGAGCTGCCGTAAGGTCGTGGACGGTGCTATTTTACGGCACTCCACCGGTCCTTTGGCCGTATCCCTTCTATTTTGTTCATCCGCAGGCCGCTGGCCTCGATCCTTTCGTTCGACGGCGCCGTCAAAGAATCGCGCTTCCCTGGGAGCTCCTGCGGGATAATCGCCCCGGGACTTTGGAGCCTTGTCTTTGGCGCGAAAACGAGGAGTTAGGCGCGAAGGAAAGGAGTGGGGGGAGGGGGGGGCACAAAGAGGTTGGGTCGGGAAATAGAGGGAAAAGAAGGAAAGCTCCGAGCATGAACGATAATGTAGGCCACCGCAGAATTATCGATCTCTCGTTTAGCGGCGGATTTACTTAAGCGGACCGACGAGCGCTTTTTTCTACCTTTCGAAGGATTTTCAAGAGCATGCGCCCTCGTGTAGATTAAACGGCGCCGATAAGGAACCCTAGGATGGCGCGTGACGTAGAGCATTCGCGAGGAGGGGAGCGAAAGCGCGTCTTTGCAGCCCGAGCTACGAGGAACAAAGGTACCCGGTGTGTTTCGCCATTCAACCGAGTGGAACGCGCGTTCCTCGATGTACGAAAGAATCTACCGGAAGGAGAAACTGTGCGACTAGAATAAATCTGATCCCACCGGCTATGTAATGTCCTGGAACTGGATGTCGACGCGAATCGCGCACGGTCTACCTCCGTTCCCTCCGATCGACGCGCCTACGTATTACTCGACAGGGCATCCCGCAAAGTCACGAATCTGCTCTTTGCTCCTATTTTATTTTCCCAATCGCGTATTTAGGTTTTCGTCGTTGGATCACGACACGATCCGCACTTTTCGCCTTATCGTTATTTCAAAAGAAGCGACGAGCTCGCACGAATTTGGTTAGAATTCTCGTCTTCGCGATGCGACTCTTCGCGCAAAAAGCTTCCGTGCATGCCTGCTCGTCGAGCCTAGCATTCGAGTCGTTCGTGCGAGAGCAGCCCGCCAGGGGGCACGGCCGAGTGCCCAATTTCATCCCCAGCGAGTAATTAACAATAACGACGATAACCTCTTCTTACGAGTCGGCTCCGCGCTAACGAGCAAAAACTCGCTCGATCGGCTTGCGACGGTTCGTGTCTGGTGCAGGAAGCAACGGAATGGCACTCGAATCCGACGACCCGGTTTGCCGGAAAGTAAATAATTTGCACAAAACGATTCCTATCGCTTCGAGTGCTCGTGCTCGGTTATGGAGAAGCTTCGCAAAAGACCAAGGTATCATATCGATTTGGCGCGTGTTACCCTGGCAACTGTCGTACCCGGTATGCCTAAACGCGCTTTCCAGCGCCACTCAACGAATCCCGAAAGGCCCGAACTTTGGACAAGTGGAATGGTTAGCGCGGCAATGGCAACGTCCGCGCGAAGATACGCATCGGCTGTGCGGTCACGGGCGCTCTCCAAATGATCCAAAGAAGAGACAAGTTCCCGTGGGCCAAGGGACGCGATCGTGGACCGCGCGAAACCGGGGCACGTTCGATTTCGACTTGGCCGAGCATCGCTGGGAAAACAAGGGGCGTATCGCTCGTGAATTCGGCGCGATTCGCATCGTTGTCACGGGGATTCGCGTGGCGCCGTTTTAGAAGCGGCGAAACCATCCGTGATAAAGGTTGCACGGGGAAATGCACGGCGAGGCCTAAACAGAGCCGTTAGAGGTGCGCAGGTGCCTGCGCCGAGGCGGAACGAGATCCTTTGATACGGGCCGATTATCGTATCGCGACGGATTTGCAATCGACGGACGCGCTTTATCGACCACCGGGGTGAATCGAGCTTGACCGGGTCCTTAACGTTTCATTTGCCGTCCCGCGGCGCTTCCTCCTCTCGCTCGGCTCGGTTTATCCAAACCGAACTCGCGCGGTCGTTCCTTTGATGCCGCGCGATATCCCTCTTTTTCGAAGGCCAAAAAAAAGATGACGAGAGACGGTTTGGCCGGCCAACGAAGCCTTCGACGCGGAGGGAGGGCCGAAGCTTTTGCCGGATATCGAACCATCGATTTTCACGGATCGGTTCCCTTACTCGCGGAAACCTATTCGCGGCTCTTTGTCGCGGTCGCGCAAACTTTTGGCCCACGGTCCGTTTGAACGATTTGGAAGATTCGCGAGGATTTACTAGAACAGCGTAGCCGAGGTAAGTCGAATCGATATCCAGGCCGCGCATAGCTCCCGCGACGTTTCGCGTACCGGAAATGCGTCTCGGCACGACTTATAGCCGACCGAATCGACGAAGGTAGAACTTTTTGGAAAGCACGAGTCATTTCGAACTACCGGCGGCTCGATTCGCGAGCGAAACTTATGGACGTATCATGCGCTCCGCGTAGATTTAAGACACCTCTTCGTTAAGGAACGGCCCTACGTTGCGCGTCGCGAGACGCGAATCGATGGATCGCGGTCGTGCGCGAAGGTCGCTTCGTCGATGTTTCGAACGCGTCGCGGCGTCGCGACGTTTCGAGGATCCTGGCGCGACATTTGCCTCGATCGTGTTTTCCTCGCAACATCTCAACAGGTTGCTTTTAAAGCTCGAACCCAACAAAGCCCGAGGAGCCGGCTACCCCGCGAAGACTCGCCTTCCAAGGCTATCCTCGGTCGATGACCACCCGCGCATCTTGCCCGACTTTAATCGTTCGGCCGGCCGGAAGCGCGAGGTTTTATTGGAAAGGGATACCCCCTCCCCCCCCCCCCCCGTAAAGATCGACAGAGTCTTAGCCCGACGCGAGGTCGGCGTTCGACGAGATCGAATGGCCCTCGGCATCTGGAACTACGAGGAGGAATATTCCGCGGCGGTACGCGACGCCCGATTGGCGCGAAACATTAACGGCGCCGTGGTAACGCCTCTAACCTCCTTGTCTCGTTACAAAGAGCAAACTTTCGTCCGACAAGTTTCGAGAGTTTATACGCCGCCCCCTTCGAAGCGTTTCTCCTACTCTCGCCCTTTCCATCCCTCCCGCTCTCTCCCCCACGACCCCCGCCCTCTACCCTTGTATACACCCTCCACCGTCCTTCACGCTTCGGGGTAAACATCCTAACTGCGTACACGGCTAGCGCCGTGTGCGCCCCCGCCTTCGCAACGTCTCGGAAACTGCACAGAATTTTCCTCTCGCGACACGACGCGCCCTTCCGCCCTTTGCACGCGACCCTCCCTTTCACCCCTTCCCGCCCTTTCTCTGCCCGCCCTTCGTACTCGACTCGATGCGAGCATTCGAGGAAGACGCGAAGACAACGAACGAATCGTTGCGAATTATTTTTTAACGATTCACGATAAATATGACGTTGGACGGCCGAAGTGGAACGTGGAATAAATCGGAGAAGAGAATAATCGCTGCACGAGTTTGGGAGTGTGAAAGGTCCAGGAGTCTTGGCTTGAGAAGACATCGAGTCATTTCGCTGATAAATATTACGAGAATTATATCTGTAGTCTCGATGAAACGTTCCTCGCGACGAAACGTTTATCCGGCGATCTCGGGGACACGTTGGGACATGTTTATGCACTATAATCGCGTTCCAACGGAGCTACGAAACGCGCGGCAGGAATGAGATTGCGGTATCAAAGAGCGCGAATCAGCTTGCGGATGGCATTAGATAGGCGGTACGGCGAACGTCGATCCGTGCATTTCTCCCACGATTTTCCATTCTCCGCGGCCGATTATGGATTTGTACGAACGCCGGTGAATTTCCGCGAACGGATTCCTTCGTCGTACGTAATGCTTTCCCGATAGCGCCATTCCGTCAGGTGGAACCGCCGCCGAGATACACGACGTTTCCCCGGGTTCTCAAAGGCAGAGCGACGGGACACCTTTCGCGGCAACTTCCTCGGAAACTGGAATATTTTATCGCGCGGTACACTCGCCCGCTGCCATTGGAAGATTCCAGGACGTGTCGAACGTATCTAAATAGTTTCGAAAAACGCAAGATCGCGGTTCGCTCTCGTGGTCGCCGATGTACATTGTTCCTCTGAGGCCGAGTCTCCGGGGAAAGGTATCTTTGGATGATTCGGTCGCGGAGATAATCGAGGTCGAACTTCTAGTTTTCTCTCCATCCCCGGACTTTCTCGACGTCGAGGCTTTTACGTCACCGTCGGTGTAGTTTCTCCGAACGAATGAGCACCACGCGGCGGTACCACCCTCTCGATTTCCTCCCCTCTCTCCATAGCCGCCGGCTTCCATGGTAAATTAAGCAATTTTATCATACGGGCTCGTAAACCTCATAGATCCAAGGAGCGTAGTGCGGCGTAGCCGCGCGTTACTAATGCCTTCTCATTCAAGAATTCGGATACCGACGACCCGCCGCTCTCCTTCGTCCTTCGTCCTTCCCGCCACGCCCTTCCGTCTTTCATCGCCCTCTTCCCTCCCTCCGCACATCCGAAGCCGCAGCGAATACTCCGCGGTTCGCGCGATTGCCTTATTGAAATATATCTCGGCACGGCGAGATACGGACGCGGAAGGAACGCCGTGGATGCCGGCTTCTTACTCGGTCCTGCTCCCAAATCTCCATTTCCACGATCCAGCGGCTTAGGTCCCAGAATATTCTAGTCGCCCTTCCGTCTCTGCGCGATCGTAAGACACGATCGGGCACGATTAGCGATGACGAGAGGAGCGAGCGATACGATTAAGACTCTTTCTCGCGGAAATGTTGGTCGGCTCGTCGTTATCGATCCTTGACCGAGTAAATAACTTGGGAAGCGATCCCTGCTTGGCTCGTATCCCGTATAAACGAATCGTCGCTCGCGCATAAGCGGATGGCCCGCAAAAGTTTCTCCATTCATCGTTCCTCGAACGCGTTGCACGATTTCAAAGGACTCGAGCGGAGAGCCTGGCGCGCGGAGGGTTTTACGATCGTCGGTGGGTTCATCGTCGTTCCCCGGTTACCAAACGAACCCCCGGAGCATGCGAAAAACGTCGAAAGATCCCCGGGCAGGGCGCGGCTACGTATCATCCTCTTAACTGCGATCTTAATCGTATTTAAAAGTTATTTGCCCGTCCGTATCCTCTCGAGCATCCTCCGTCATCCTCCGGCCTTTTCCTTCCCACTCGACGAGCCTGGCCCCGATCAACCACTCGTCATTCTCGAAAGCAACCGCACCGAGCGCTCTTTCAAAGGCTTACAAAGGAAATTAATTCCCCGGAGCAAAGCCCCGCTTCGAGATCCCGCTCGGTGGCCGACCTTCCTCCCGGGAAGATGCGCCCGATCAAACGGAGTGACGTTGCCGCAGCGAAGGCCGCTTGCCAAACCGAAGGCGGCTGGAGGAGAGCGAGGGGAGAAAGATGAAACGCGGTGGATACGCGCCACGGTGATAAAAGCGTCGATTCCACCGAATAATCGCGCGCTCTCTCTCTCTCTCTCTCTCTCTTTGCTCGCCAACTCGTAACGACTCGCGACGAAAGTGGAAATACTTAACGCGATTCTCGCGATGCTTTATTTCGGTACGTTTATCGATATACTTTCTCGATCGAACGCACATTCGAACGATCGAAAAATGTTATCCTCTTCTCGCTCGAATCGGAAGGCTCATCACCGCGCTCGCGATAGCCGCGCTTCTCTCGCGATCCCGAGCGCGCCTCTCGTTACCCTTCGACACCGCTCTCCTCTGTCCTCGATTTCTGCCCTCGACCGCGCCCGCTCGCGGTTCCCCTTTTTGCTCTCAACCGTTCCCGCTCGTGCTTCCTCGAGCTCGACCTCTCCCGCCGCCCGGATCGGGACCTGCGGTTGCGCGTACTTGGAGCCATCGGCGTAATTTCGTACCGCCGCGAAACGGCGCAGCCGTGTTCGACGAGTTAACGACCGCGAAATCATTCTCGATTAACCTCTTCTCCTCTCGCGGACGGATTTTTATATCGGGAGAAATACGATTTGACTTTTTGTTCCTTCGAGTTTCGTGCGCCTCGGAAAGCCACGGCGGGGAAAGATCGGCGGAAGGATAAAGATGAACAAAGGAAATAACGTCCGCGTACGCGATCGTTTATTTTTCGTCGAAAAGTTTGCGATTTATGCGCGAGCAGTCGAATGAAAAATTGCGGGAAAATTACGAAGATACGCTCAAAAACTCGCGCGACTCCAGAAAAGGGTCGAACACGCCTCGGTTTGACCGTCGCGTCTTCGATCTTTTTCCGGCTCGGCCAGGAAGGGAGATATAAAGCGTACCCGCGGCCCGCTTCGTACGAAGATTTAAGATCGAAACGTTATACGCTATAAAACTGTTTTCCCTCGGTAACTCCGTGGCGACTTCATCCGGACAGATTTAGAAGGCTATGATTCGGTTATAGTCCATCTCATCGCGAAGGCGGGCGGATTTTTCATGCCGCTCAAGATCGCGAAAGAGCCCCGCGTCGTTGGCCGAGGAGACGTCCGGGAAGTTCCTCGAAGAAGGACTCGCGGATCCAGAGCTTCGAATAAACTCGTAGCGTGGCCCCCGTAATATCGAAGTTGCCGGGTAAACAACGGCTCGTAGGAGTTGCCGGGCCAACGAGCGTAACGGCCTCTCCCCCGATGGCCGCGCGTCTCTCGCGACCCCCCGATGCCGAGGAGCAGCGAGTACATTCTTATCTCCCCGGAACGACGCGTTACGGCATCGATAACGCAGGCCCGACTTTGTTCCAGGCCGGGCCATTGTCGCGCGCCATGATCGTTCCTCGCCTCCATTATTACCGAGCAAGCCGGTGCCAAAGTAATGCATAATTTTCCATCCGCGTTATCCCGCGCCAACGATCGCCCTAAATCGCGAGCCGGCGCTGAGCTCTCGAATCGCGATACGCCACGTCGCAAATAACGCCCTGCCGGCCTGCACTGCGAAGTATTCCAGGGAGCCCCTTCCCTCGCCAAACTAATCGCTTATTGGACCCGGATATACGCGACTTACCCCCGCACCTTTCGCGATATCGATCCTCAAAGCTCCCGCGAATGCTCCTACGTTTCGATATCCCGCGGAATACGTCCGAGCTAATGTAACGGACGTTCCTAGATATTACCCGCGATCGCGATAACCCGGTCTTCGCGCGATAACCACCATTGATCCGCTACAAAATGCTCGTCCCGTACCGAGAACTTTCGAAGAGATCCTCTCCTTCTCGATAGCGAATGTGGGATACATCGATGACGGGAATTCGATAGGTGTTCCGTGCTATGGAAATCGAAAAACCGACTTCGAGTCGGAGAAAAATATCGAGCGATCGGGGTAGGCGAGGGAACGAGGGGCACGGCCACGTCGATACGCGGGGGTTACTCGTTATGGATGTGCGTCCGCGGGACGGATGGCGCGACCGGTGGATGAGCGAACGATTTGATTTTCTCGGCGTAGCAGGCCTTCCTGCCGTGCCGCCATCCTCGTTCGCCGCTCGGTGGCTGGCGCGAGCGGGATCGAAGGACGATTTGGGTTCGAGGAGGCGCGCGGACTCGCGGCCGACTACGTAGGCAGATGGAGTCGGGACGGCGTGAGATGCGCGTTACTCTCGGCCGGCTTCTCCCATAGAGCCATAGACCGGTTGTGCGCGGATAGGAGAGACGGCGCGTCTGACGCGTTACCCTACGCCCCTCGCGCTCCTCCCCCGCGAGCCTCAGCCCTCCGGGCCGCGCGTCCTCCGTCCTCGAGGATCACGGATGCTTCTTCGGCGAACCGCAGCCACGATATTACGTAATTGGATTCTCGCGGTGAATTCTCTCCCTTTAAAGGGCCGAGCGGTTGCATTGACACGGCCGACTCGAGGATAATTCGGCGGGGGGGATCGAGTGCCTCCAGATGCTCCCTGCCTTTCGGAAGGATCTCCCCGGGGCACAAAGGACGAGAGGAGCACCCTTGTTGGAGGAGTCGTCGAAGGGCTTGCCGCATCCTGCCGTGGATTAAACGGAGCTCGATCCGTGGATTAATAAGACGGGCAGGACCACTCGACTCCTCGAAGCGGCGACGCTCGAGATCAGCCGAGCTTCCTCGTTCGATTTGCCGGCGCGCGCACGGCCAGACCGGGAAGGTTCCTCCGTCGCGAACCCTTTCAAAACTTTGCCTCTCGACGGACTCGCGCGCTTTCACGCGACGAAACAGGTCGCCGAAGCTTCGCCGCGCCGTCGACGAGAACGCGAGGACGCAACTGGGGGTCGGGGAGAAGCGAATTTCCCAACGGTCGTTCCCTACCATTGCCATCCGTAGGTTGCTTCATCGCGAGCAACGCGACGAACGACGATTCTCGAAACGAAGATCCTACGGCAAGAAGTCGAGCTCCGCCTCTTTCCTTCGAGTAGAGTATCGCGAATCGAAAGAGTAAGCCGAACCAAAAACCATTGCGACTTTGGGCGGCTTTATAAGATGCCGCGCGCTACAATGAAACCGTCGAGATTTTGTCGGGCTTTCGCTCGGTCGTGCCGCCCTTTCTTCGACGATTACGTCGTCCAGGAGCTCCGCCCAGCATCCAGAATACGTGGGATCCCGAAGCGGGGAGCAGGGGGCGAGTGTAAGGGGAAGACACGGCTGGAAAGGTACGGGGAAACGTGCGACCGAGCGGAAGCTTATAATTGTACGAGAGATGTGGCTTTACGACCAGAACTGGATCCGCGTCCTGTGAAGGATGAGGAGGACACCGCGGGACGATATTATTGCGCCGACCAGGTGTCCTGTCGTCACCTCAAAGAGCCGCTCGTCCTCCATGCCTCCACCGCGATACGTACCCGCTTCGCGGCCCTTTGCCCCCCTTCCTCGAGGCGAGCCTGCTCTCGTCCCCGATAGATCCGACTCTCCCTCTCCACGCTCGCCCCTCCGCCCTTCCTCGCTCCTGCAACGACGATGGCATTTTTTTACGCCCACCGCCCCTCGCAAAAGTTGCCCCTCCGAGGAAAACGAAGAAACCACGAGGAGACATACTCCGAGCCTTCTCGCCGCGAAGTTGTCAAGCCGACGATTTATGCGCTCCGGAAACACTTGCCGACCGGTGGGTAGGACGAATCGAAGAGCGACTCGGAGGTAGGTATTCGAGTTGGAGACTTTTCAGTTTCGCACACCGCAATTCTCGAAGTATCCGCCGGCATATCCCAAAGAAATAATGGCGCAGCGAGCCAATCTCCCGGCGGTTCATCGAGGGGCGAGAAGAAACCATTTCCTTCCCCTTGGTTCGCTCTAGCCGCGCTGCTGCCTCCTCTCGGACGTCCCACGGCCCTCCCCCAGCCAGGGAGCACGCATTCTGGCACGCATGAGGGCGCAGAACTACGAGAGGAAGCTCGACGGAAGATGATGTTACAATTTGCGAGGCCGCGACCACACGAGCTTCCAGGAACATTCGGTTCACGCTTCGATGGTCGCCGATGGCAACATCAAAGGACGCGGCTGTGCTCGCCTTCTACGGGGTGTCCGAGGAGTCGCTCTCTATTTTCAAACGATCCCAACTTTTTCCTTCGAAAACGGTCTCCATCGAGACTCGGGCTATTATAGGGCTCCTTTCACCGAGGTTCTCTTTGAAATCTTTGAAATCTCGGCGCGAACCGTAAATGCGTCGACGCATTTTCATGGGCCGACCGAGCCAAGTTTCGTGGTTTCGTGGTTTCTCCGGCAATCTCCCTCTCGTTCCACCCGCATACTCGTCAAATACGGGGATGCGTCGGCTTGCGCGAATTTGAGCTTCCGATCGTTTAGAAATAGAGCGCAACTTCCGGGACACCCTGTACACGGAGATATCCACGCACCGGTTAACATCTTCCGTGTACCGGGACGCGTACCTCCCCGACCTCCCTGCCCCGTCAGATCGGAGGGGGCTATCGATACAATGACTGGCGCCACGCTCGAGGTGCCACGTCGAAACACCATTGACCGAGTTCCGAAAATTGCCCGGCGGTTTGCCCGGCTCCCTTTGACCCTGCGAGCTTCCCGCGGTATCGACACCGACCGACGCGTGCTCTTCTTCCCTCTGCGCGACCGCGTCTCGCCAAGGACGAGACCGAGGCCGAGCTTTGAAAGCCTCGGACGTTTTTCTCGAGGGGAGTGTAAACAGCTCCGTGGACGAATAACCGAGGAGCGAGAGTCCCCTTCCTCTTTCCGAACGAGGACCGTCTCGTTAACGCGTCCTTTCAAATAACGGCCATGAATTCTCTCGGAGAGATCGATTTAACGCGTCGTCCCGTACGACGGCGAATCGCGTTATTTGTGCGAGAATGCGACTGGACAGGGAGTCGAGGTTGGAGCGCGGAGAAATCCCTTTTTCGCTCTCTTTTTAAGGGTACCCTTGTTAAACTCCCCCCCCCCTCTCTCTCTCTCTCTCTCTCGCTCTCTCGAGGAGTATTCTTCGGCAAACTACCTCTCGTAGTTTTCATCTCCAAATTGAAGCTAAATAACCGAAGGGTCATCCGAGGCGCAAACGGAGGATAAACGGTAAAGACTTTAATCCTATTGTCGAGAGATCGAAGGCAAACTTCTGCCCCGGAGCTTCCCGCTCACGGACGCTTCGCCGGTAACGTGTATTCAAAAAATTTGCCCAATTTGGCGGCTCGGCTATTCGGCGAAGCGAAAGTTTCCGAGCGACGAGAGGGGGAGGCCTTGCGGAGTTTAGAAGCACCTGCAGCTCGGCAGGGCGCACGGACCTCTATCCCCGGAGATCGGCGATTTTGGTCATCGCTAATGGCAAGAAGCGTTGGGTCGTTAGAAGAGTTACCGTACCGTAATAAAATCCTCGTATACAAGGTAGACAATGCCGGTTCGCTACGTCGGCGTGGTGAAGCGGCAGAAAACACGGGGTTGTCCGCCAGATTTCCCCTCTCTGGTCACAATGCCGAGTAGAACGCGACACCTGGACGCGCGTCTAATTACGTCGCGTATACCCGAGCGACCCTATTTTTCGAGTCATCGCGACGACGTCGTTAAGAAGCGAGCGCGAGGGGCGGGGGGGGGAGGACTGCACGGGGAAACCCGTTCTTACGTCGAAGGGAACCGTCGATCGATAATGCCCCCGTGCTTTCGAGGAACGAACGGGGACCCTTTCGCAAAGTGCACGAACCTTAACGAGCAGCTTCCTTCTCGGGCGAGATTATTTAAATTGAAATTCCTCGAGCACTTTGCATCCTCGGTGGATGACACACTCGAGATACCCTCTTCCACGATGCCTCGTATTTTTCCTCGATCCACCCGATCCTTCTCTCTCCACGTTTCACGCACCCCTTGCTCTTTGGAAGCAGAAAATCACGATCGAGGATAAAAGCGAGCGATCGTAGGTCCGGCGGTGCAAAGAACGTCTCCCACTCATCGGCGGCCCTTTACTACCTCGAGGGCCGTTCTCGTGTGCCGAGCACGCCAGAGCACGGCCATTATCCGCGTACCGATTCGCTCGTAAAAAGTATTCCCTCGGCCGTCCAACGACGCCGACTTTCTCGCGACGCACCTGCGTCGCGATGCCCTTTGCCGCCAGCCCGCCAGCCCGCCACCTCCCGGACCCCGACATCGCTCCACCCTCCCTCCCGCAATTTTCCATTTTTCCACCTTCCACCGTCTGAAGGCAAAAGGAGGGAGGGTAGAAAGGAGGGTGAAGAACGGAGGGAAAAAATTAGTCGAAGCCAGGGACGGCGTGGGACAATGAGAGCGAACGTAGACCGGATCTGGCCTGGTTCACGGATGCGCTATCGCATCCTGAAGGGCCAATCAATTTTTTTTAAAAAGCCCTCGGCGAGCCACGGTGACATGGCGACCGAACACAGAGGAACCATTCATCCATCGAAATGACCCCAGAGGCGCCAATCAAACGCGTCGCCTCTCCCTGAATGCTCAATGGAGATATAGAGATAGCGCGGTTCGTACGTCTATATTAATAGGAGGATGCACCGTCCCTCCCGATTCCTCATCGATCCCCTTTCCATCTCTCTTTCTTCCCCCAACCGCCCCCTCTCACCCACCCCCAGCCCCACCTCCACCCTCCCTCTCTTCCGCCGGCCCTCCCTGGCTCCTGGCTCATCCTCGCTCCTCCCGCGGCGGCTTCTCATCGAAAGGGGAAAACCGGTCTATTTCGGTTGCCGCGCGCCGGTCGTTCGAGATTCCGCGACAAATTCCAATATTTCGATATCCGCCGGAAGACCATCCAGCGTACACCCGAGAGCCCCGAGCCGCTTGAATAATGAACGCAAACTTGGCCAGACCGGCCCTTATTAGCCCGTCCCACCCGAGCGCGTAATCATTCAAAAGTGAATATTTTATCGTCCGCCACCCCGCGAGGATTATCACTTTATTATGCCTCGGCCGAAAACTGCGGTAGAGTCAGGCTCGTTATCGCGAACGATTGCCCTGCCGGTGGATCGACGATCGAGCCAGCAGCCGGACTAATGGAATATGATTTGCTTTTTAGAAGGAATTTCTACCGCCGCATCGACGCCCGGCAAACTCGTGATTAATACCGTGAATATTTTTGTCCGCTCGCTCGTAGGAGCAAACTGATCGGGCAAAACTGCCTTCCGTAAGTTATCATTGGAAGATGAGATAAACCCGTAAATTTCGATAAACGATCGCGTATCCGCTTTAAACGTAAACAGAACGAGCCGTTGAGCGCGACAAATGCGGACATCGGTGGACCGTGACTTTGCGTTCGATACTCGTCGCCGAAGCACATCATATGGCCAATGTACCTTGATTCATCGACTCCCCGTAACCGTTAACATATCGACGTAACGATCGGCCCTGGTCGGTCGGTATATCGGTTTTACGACAGCCTCGAAGGTGACGATGGACGGTTATCGATGCATAAAGCAGCGGCATCCCTTTTGCCCAATTAAGGATTAACGGCCACGGGAGCTGGATGTGATAAGTAACTGCGAGAGTAACTAACGTTGCTCGGTACTCGGTTGTTTGTTTACGTATCCCAGTCGTGCGTCACGGGCCCGGCGAGCTACGAGCTACGAGCGAAAAGCTGCGAGCAAAGCAAAGAGCACGGTCCGGTTCTAAAGTAAATACGAGAATAATATCCCTGTAACGAGTGTTGACTCGAGAGAAAGGCCAGATTTAGCGACGAATTATCGATCCGGACAAAACCGGTTGGTCGGATCATAAATATGGGTAATCGGATTGGGATGAGGATATCCGCTGGTAAACGTAGGAAGTTTGAACGGGAGAACGTATCTAATTGGATCGGAAAAGCAGCTCCCTCGGTTGGTTCATCGGTTAAACATTTTTCGCCGTATGCCCTCGAAACCACGGAAAGAAAATAGGTATACGGTGGAGACTCGTTCATCATCGTTCTACCGATCAATAATTCCGAAATTCGTCCGAGATTCGAGCGATCGTTCGCCCTTCGCGAAATAGAGATTTTTTTGAAGCGCCTGCTTTTCCGAAAATCGGGTTCAACCGCGCGGAGATCAAAAATGCGGTCGGACGGAACAAAGCTCTACTTTAACGGATTCATTAAGCACACCGCTGACTCGTAAGCGGGTTTAAAATCGTTTCGAATATCGCAAAGCTTCTAAATGCTATCGATCCTAAAGAACGCTAAACCGGCTTAAAATTACGATACGTCGATGTTTACCCAGGCTCCCAAGAAGAGCGCTACTTACGATCGCCCCGATAGCATTCAAAGGGATCCGAGCATTTGCAAGGAAAGGGGATAAGAGCGTATCGACGCATCACTCGCGATGTCGACCCCGCGCGATGCGTCGCAACGCCTCCAGCGAGCTCTCGGTACCAATATTAATTTAACAGTACACGCTCGCTTCTCCCGCGATACGTGGGCGAAGCCGCGGCGCGTAGAGAGCCACGAAGGTGCGCGTTACGCGGAACGGGCCGTAGGAAGCGACTTTCCGCCTCACCCTCCTGCCGGCCCCGATCCTTCCAACATTATCGCGCGGCCCGCTATGCGCCCGTAACGAGTTATTTAACGTTATCGTCATCGTAGAAGCCGCGCGCCGCCCTCGGGCTTTGTTCCTGCGCTGCTTACCTCGCTTAATATTACCATCCCAATATTTATCATCCAATCGCCCTACTATTTTCGCGATGCTTTTAGCAAAGCGGATGATAAAGGACGCCGGGCGAGAAGACGGACGAATATGGCCAAGTCTAATAGCCAATCGCGACCGCCGAGGCGACGCGTTATTTTGCCACCCGGAACCCTCCCTTTGCCGTCATTCGGATCGAGTTAATCCTCGTACCCGCCCAAGGTGTGCGCCTCTGAGCGGCCCAAAGCCCGGAGCAAACCGTTAAGATTAAAATCATATCGGTTCGCGGGGGCTGATTCTAACGGCTCGGCAAAAGAATACGACGAATCTGCGATCCGTGTCGCGATTTGCATCGGGGAGCAGCCTCGCGAAATGCCATCGGGATGGAACGCCCAGTGCGACATCGGCCGGGCTGGCGGTATTGGAAGCGGGACGGAAAATACGGGGTGTCGTTGGCCGCTGTGCGAGGGACGCGGCTCGAGTGCCGTAATACGGGGTAGCTGCAACGGACAAGTATAACACGGCCGCAATTTTGCCGGAGGTATCCACGCCGAGTTTCCACCGGCGACGGCTGGAAAAGGGATGGACCGGCTTCCTCGATCCGGAGGCTCCTCGAGGACCCACCCCTTCGCGGCACCTTCCGAGTGCATCGCTCAACCAACGGTTCCGACTCCATCGCCCAATTTCCGCCCGAGGCGCGGTGCCACGGATGTTTACGCCGACTCGCTACCTCGCACCGAAGCTTTCGAGAAATATTTTCGATCCTACCGACCTCGCGTACATCGTGCTCGCTGGCTCGGATCAACGCGACTTTTAATAATTTCGCGATATCGCGCTGAGGGAAATAAAACGATGAGATATTCGTGCAAGGTCTGTTTACGCCGTTACCATGGCGGTGGGTTGTATCCGATTCGTTAACAACGTAGCCCGCGCGCACGCAAAACGATGCATAAATTAAACAAAGTCTGACGTCGACGAAACGAATACGATCGGAGAGTTTACATATACGCCGAGCTAAATTCGACTGGCGAAACGATCGGCGGTGTGTATCCGAAAACAAATACCCGACTCGTTGATGGATCGTCGGCCCGTCCAATAGGGTCAAGCGGGATTCGAGTCGGCGCGATATCTCGAGTGGCGCTTATGAGCGTTCCACGCTTCAACCTCGAGCCGGCAAGTCGAAGGCCGACGAGGAATTCTGGGAAGAAAAACGTCGTATACTCGGCAGGCCTCGCCAATGTATTTATGGAGATCCGAGGGCGAGAGCGTATTCCTCGGCCGGCCATCCGTACGGCAAATAGAAAGGCGCCTTCGGGAATATGAGCCGGTATTATTCCGATCACACCTCGGTGGGCATCCACGGGCCCTAGCCGATGGCCAGGGAGGAGCGTCGAGCGGAATCGCACCCGAAGGCCTTCCTCGAGAGATATTGTTTTTCGCCCGGAGGATATTCGAAAGCCAGCGCTGGAACGTGACGAGGGAGGCATAATCTCGAAGAGCAGCTCGGACGCTCGGCGAGCTAGAGCCGCGAAGATCGGGGAGCGGGCGGTGCTCGGAGGAGGGGGAGGAAGGTCGGGGCGAGGCGCGTACCGATATCTAAATTACTCGGGAGATCCGTGGCGGCGCGAGGCAAGCGCGCTGGAGGTTGGAGGTTGGAGTACCGAGAAACGGCGTTTCGTGGAGAGACGAAAAATCAGCCGGCAGGGACGTTCTTAGGAAATCAAGTGGAAAATTTCCGTAGAAAATTTCCCGACTGCCGCGCGCAGTCGATATCCGGCGAAAACTCGTGAAAGTCGCTCGGCGTATCCGGGCCGTGGGAACGGAGTCGCTCGTCGTGGAAACTCGACGAGCGTTCTCCTTTACGATTTCGAGCGGCGCGACGTCGTTCCTTTGCGGGCTCCTTTCCTCGGCCCTTCCCGCGTGTCGACGGTGCGCAAACTTGCCGCGCTTTTTACGGGCCGAGGGGAAAGACCAGGTGGTCCACACCTGCCACCGGCGGCGATTCGTTTGTTTACGCGATTTTTTAAACCGCCCGAGAAGCTCGCCCGACCCGATGTTTACCACCTACGAGGGACATTGCGTATCGACCGCGCCGCGATGTGCGCGTCGCGTCAAAGCGTTGGCCGGCGATGGGAACTTCGTCGTGCGTTTTCCGCGTAAACTTTTCCTCGGTAGGCCACGAGTTGCGCGTTCTTGCTCTTACGCTCGTACGTTTCGTTACGAACTATACGCGCTGGCGAACGCGAGGAGGGAATTTTTAATGCGCTATTATTAACGCGTCCGGGAAGAACGAAAGTTTCGATTTCCGATGACGGAACGCGATATCCTTCCAACTCTCTTTTTCGTAAACCGCCCGCTCCCCGGTGTATGCTTTGGCGATACCCTCCATCCCAATTTCAAAAGTCCTCGCGAACATTCTTGCGATCTGCACCGCCACGGGCTCCCGTCGATTCGCGTCGTAAAAGCAAGCCGCCGCTATTCTCTCTCTCTCTCTCTCTCTCTCTCTCTCCCTCTGAAAACTATCCTCGAATTCGTCCACGAATCTCAGCAGGCCGCCGTTCCTCGGACGATCGCAACCCCCGTCGCGCGGACCCTTGTCCCCCTCTTTCGCCCACTGTCGGGCCTTTTCAGGTGAAAATACCTGCGGTTTTAGGGGGCATTTACGCGTGGTTGCGTTGACGCGTTCGATGCTTTCGCACCGCCGAGCCGTGAACCTGTCCTCGCCGTTTCGTACCTCCTGCCTCTCGCCGCGGCCGCACTTCCACCTTTCCTCGACTCGGCCATGCCGAGGTGAGATCATTTGGCACCTACGCTTTGTCCACTCGATGGAGTTCGATATCCCGCGAAGTCGAGCGTGTACGGAAAGTGGTGGAGGACGACGACGGTAAAAGATTGACTCCCACCGCCCTCATCCGCGCCACTCTCCTTGCCCTTGTACTGCCGGGAATTTGTCGAAAAAGGGAGGGAGATGGATAAATAGATAGATAGATCGATAGATAGATATATATATATATATATATATAGAGAGAGAGAGAGAGAGAGAGAGAGAGAGAGAGAGAGAGAAAGAAACAACGCGCTTATTTGCTCTTGGTATCGATCCACAAACGCAAACCTTTCGCTTAACGCCGGAAGAGTGTTTTGCGCGCAGACCGAGGAACGATCGTAATCGGGTCTATGGAGTGTCAAGCTTGTTGGACCAATGTCGAGTATTATTCCAAAGCGGGGAGGTATACGCGTCCATTTATCTCATTATCCTTTTCTTTATGGCGTTCGTTACTCCGCGCGTTATGTCGGAGAATACGCGGATGGCAGGTTACGTATTCTCCGGTTAGTCCACCGGTATCCAAGAGATTCGTATCCCTCCGAGTACCCGACCGAGCATACGTGCTCGTTAATCGAGTACCACATTCGTACGCTCGATGCGGGCGAAACCGATAGACGGCGGTTCGTCGTTGCGCCGAGGTTTAGATTCGCTTTATAGATGGCCGCTATTATTAGCGACAATCGCGGTCGGCAAACAAATAAGCGCATCCGAATGACAACTCCGCAGGACGCATAGAGCTACTCCGGTACACGAGTGCCATTTAGGAGAAACGTTGGCTCTGTTTCGAGAGAAGTTTCGGCACGGAAGTTCGCTCATCCGCGCGGCCCGTGGCTCCTTATCTTTCCTGTCCCGCTCGAAGATAGTCCGACCCACGACTAACGACCACGAAACTTCGCGAACCTCGCATCCGCCCGTCGAACCATCCCCACTCGCGCCCCACAACTTTCCGTTCCAACACTTCCCGAACCGAACCCCCGATAAATATCGAGCGCGCTTCTGCGAAAGGGATCGTTCGCGCGCGAGAATCATAAGCATTTCTCAATACTCGCCCGTAAGCGACGCTCTCGCCAATCGACTCCCCTCGAATATCCTCGCGATATTCGGTGCTTCTCGATCCATTGGCCGATTTCCCTTTATCCGAAAGACCTTCGATGTACCTTCGATTTTGTCGCAGCATCGTTAATACAGAGGCCGTTGGGTCGTTGGAACGAGACTCGAACCCGGGACCTTTCGCTTTCCGGGCGACTGCTCCGACAACTCACCTCCCCGGTCAAACCGTCTATTCGCGTTGTGGAGCATTCCCGATCCTACGCTAATCGCAAACGCTCGCTCGCTTTGCGAGTGGGTTAAGATCTCCGAGCCGAGCCGCAACGATCGATCCTTGACGCAATTCCGCGGGGCTCGGCTCCTGGATCCTGGCGGTGGAACGCAAAATAAAAAAGGGGCTGAAAATGAAAAGCAGAAGGACACGCTCCTAACGGCCAGTCGGACAAAAGAGCTCGTCAGGCCATTGGCTTCGGCCAATGAAACTCGCGGCGGCGGGAAGCGTGAAAGGCGGGCGAGAGGGGGGGAGGAAGGGAGGGATGGGGAGGAAAGGTCGACGTGGCCGGGAAAAAAAATGCGCGCCGGTAGTTCCGGCATCGCGACAACGGTTACTTCGATTTCGAAATAAAACCCGCCTCTCCCGGCCCTCCCTCCGCCGGCCTTTCGCGCCGCGCGGCCCTTTTTCCCGGCCACGGCAGCCGCCATTGACGCGCGGCGCACGTTCCGCGTCCTCGCGAGCGGCCTCGAAAAAAGGGATCGAAGCGTAAAAGCTGATATAGCGCGTTTCAAAAGAACCCCTCCCCTCGCGCCCTTTTTAATTCGTAGCGCGGTCCGGTCGTCGAGAGCCGCGGCTCTGCGCGGGGGAGCGCGAAATGTCGCTGCACCATTCCCTCTCGCTGGATCGACGCCTCGCTCGTTACCGCTTTTCGCTTCCTACCTTACGAAGGAAAGAGTTTAAAGGACAGAGAGGTAGACGAATAGGCGCGATTTGCGCGCAGGGGGTATCAAAGTCCGAACGACGAAGGATAACCGCTCCCTCGGTTTCTCCCGTCGGGAGAGAGCACGAATTCCTTTTTCTTTCGAAAATTTGTTTTCGAAAGGCGAGACGCGTGCTTGCTTTGTACTCTAGCCGAGAATAAGGACCGACGAAACGCTCGCGTATCGAAGTTCGTTAGCAGCTTTATCGCAGCGGCTATTGAAGATACCGGATATGAAGTACGAATCGGATAAGTTCGCTTGTCTTAAGGGGCATTACGAGGCGCGCCGGCAAAGGGGATTAATTCCGAGAGGCACCGTGGCGTCGCAAAGGGTGCCTTCTTCGAATTCGAGGCGCGGTTCCAGCGATCCGGATTGCCTTTCCGTGTATGCGATGTTCCCGTAAGAAAGGAAGGAGACCCCGAGATATTTTTCCCACGAATGTATCGCGCAGGCTTTTACTCCCGGCCTTTTCCGGAGCGGACGGAAACCCGACGATGATATTGCGAAGCGGCCAGGTTTGTGCTTCGTTTAACTTTCTATCGTAGGCGATACTTTGGAGATCCACGATAACGCACCCTCGCCCGACCACGGGGAAGTAGTCGACCTTATTGGATCCCGTCGAGTCAGCTCTTCGATCGATCCGTACACGGAGAGTCGAGCTACCGTAGGCAACCCGCTACCCTTCCAGGAAAAACAATTTATACGGGAGTGGCTTGGATCGTGGCCTGGCTACGTTCCCAAATGAAACCATTAGTATCGTGGCCGATCGCGTTATGGAACAAGACTTTTCGTAAATTTACGCGCGATCTCTATATTGTTTCGCGTGGTTAAGTGGACGTACGTTGCTTCGCTATCGGTAGCTACGATACACTCCGAGAACTCTCCATCGACGCGAACAGCTCGAAGAATCGTCGATCGATTTTATAGCGAAACGGTTTGCCGCTCTATACGCGAAACCTCTGCGAAGAAAGGACCACTGCGCGAGATAATTCAGGAATTCTCGATCGGACAGTTCTCGATCCACAAAGGGGCCATGCGTACCGCGAATACCACTCGGCCCTACCTTCTATGAATATTAACGGCAAACTACTTTAAACTGGTCCGAAGTCCAAGTTCCGGGAGAAAGGGAGAGGAATGGCGAAGAAGCGAGGGAAGCGGAAGCGACGAAGCAAACGGCCGAGCGATTGGGCACCGACTCTATCCAGGTAGCCGCGGCCTCCTCCTTCCCTCCTTCCACCCTTTCTCCCCTGTCGCCCTCCCTCCTCCACCCCCTCGATCTCGCCGCTCTTCCCCGCCGGCGCCTCTGTATCGCCGTAAATCGATTACCCGCTGATTTCAGTTTAACAAGTGCCGAGCCGCAATCCGGGAAACGAGACGGAGCAAAGTGGAATAACCCGTGGAAGAGGGTGAACAGGGTGGAACAAGGGTAGAAGGCTTTCCTTCGATCTCGGTCGAGAGGCCTTTGGAAACGCCCCGATTTACCAGCGTCAACGCGAGCTCCTCGATCGGCGCGATTACGGGCCTACGGAAGAAACGTTCGGTTTTGTATGCGGCAGATCCGTCGTTCGATTCCCGGCGATTGCCCAAGGATCTTTCTGTAACGCGCAACACGCAGGGTCGATGTTTCGCTTATTAGTTCGACTTACACCCTCGGGCTACGCGATAATGACGGTCGATATCTCGTACACAAACTGCCACAAACGCCGCGGGCTATTGTACGTGTTACACGGTTACGGTTTACACTGTAATTTGCACCATGTATATTACAATTTCCATTTTAGGCGGCGCGTTTATTTGCATCGCAGTTGTACCCAAACCTCAGAACCATCGATCGCTGGCAACGAACGTCCTCCATTGCGAATGGTTCTTCGTAGTCACGAGCACGGATCGTGCATCGTACTCAACGACGCGAAGCCCACCTGTTGTGATCGGTACGACGTATCGCCGAAGATCACGACGATTGTGATACGCGCGATATTTTCGAGTTTCCAGGGCTCGTACCAACGATTCGCGGAAAGCTCGTGGCGCTCGGCTGGATGGAAACTTTACGACGACGGATATATATGGGTAGGAGCAAACGCGATCTTAGTGAGTAACGAACGTCGCTTCGCGATCCTTCTCCTCGACGAGGAATACTCCGATCGCTTTTCTTTTTCGTTCGGTCGAAAAATGACCTTTAACGTGGCAACCAAGACCCAAAAGCAAAAGGTCAAAAAGTCGATCGATACCGCTTAAAGGGTCAAAGGCAGCCGGGATAAAGGCCGGTGGGCGGGGCAAATTTTGCAAACGAAATCCGATTAATCACTCGCCGGTCCAAAATTTGTTCTCTCATCGAGGTATCCGCCAGGTATTTATTTATGGCGGTAAAAAAGCGAGCGACGCAAGGATGGGCGGGGGGTGGGCGCGTTAGGAAGGACAGGAAACGACGTGATGAATCGACGGTGCCTAATTACCCGGGGTTCGCGCCATCGATCATAAAACGCCCGCGGCGCGCCCTCCTTCGATCGCATTTTTGTCTCTCGGCGCGAGTAATAAATCGAGCCTCGTTGGAAGTGCTCGAGGAATCGCGCGGGACGTTTCCGGATAGCGGAGGTTCGAGTCCGACGCGCCGTCGCTCCAGTCTCGGCCACGGGCCAAGCTGCACCCCTGTAAGCAGGGTTTGCTAAAAGCTGGATATGAAGGATAACCGTATCGAAGAAACCCTGCCTCCACGATCCTTCCGCCCTCTCTCGCTGACGCCTTGCAACTCTGCAACCAGCTTTTACCAAACCCCCCCTATACCCTCCGCACGCTCCCCTTTTAAATCGCCAAATCCCGCGAGCCTTGCCGAGACTTGCGTCGCGCCCGCTACATTCCGGCCGACGTGCTCGATCATCCTTGCAAGCCTGATCCTCGCTATCTCCTTACCATTGCCAATGGTATTTCGAACTCTTGAGATAATCACGACGAACGTGGAAGAACCTTGTATACGTAACGAAAGACCTCGTAAGACCAATGGTAAACGAAATTTTTGTAAAATAGCGATAGGAATACATATTAAATTCTTAAGCGGGTATTTAGCGAAATTTAACGGTTGGTCGATTATCGGTGGACAAAGTAGCGTGGATACCATCTCTCGGGAATAAAGTCTCCGAAAGAGAGGCCGTCCGATAGGAAGAAGAAATACGTGCTACGCGAGTTAATCCAGGTCCAAAGGAGTTGGAGGCGAAAAGGCCGAAGGCATCTAAAATGTGAAGCGGCCGTGAAGAAAACAGAAGCGTAGTTCCACTTACGAACGTTGGAATTTGTTACCGGGATCGAGCTTTCGCGGCTCTCCTTATTCTCGAGGCTACGGCCAAAGTTTGAAATTAAATAAACGGAGAAGGGAATACGGATGCGATGCTTTTCGTATCTACGGTTGGAGAGGAAAGTGCGGCGTTGGTAGCGAGTGAAATTCGAGTCGAGCGGCGGGTCACGGACTAAATAACGATCAAAAACCTAAGGGAGGAGGGTTCTCCCCGAAAATCCCGAGGCCGAAGTTCTCGCGGTCGTAAGGGATGGAACGAATCGATGACTTTAAACGAAACCTTTTCCGCTTGAGTCAGCGCCGAAACGAGGACGAGTAAATTACGTACATCGCCCGAGTAAATTACGAATCGTCGCCGACGAAATTTCTCCGGCGCGAGAGGTACCCGCTGCCGTACGTATTTCTGTTCCAACTTCGTGACCGCCCGTGTAGCTTTACGAGAAGTACCGCGAACCAATCGCGATGCCGGCTGGAATTGAATTTTTTCTAGCCGCACGATCGCATCTCGTGGTTTTTTCCGCGCGAGGCTCATCCGAGGAGAGTTCTTGCTTCTCCCGCAGAATCACCGTTTGAACGGACATGCAGATTCCCGTTGGCCACCGCGCCTTTTGGCGCTCGAAAAATAAAACAACCTCGGACGTGCTCTCCGCATCGATCGTTAAATTCCAAGACCAAAAATTTCTTCAACCAAACGCGGAATCCCGATCATCGTCGATGGTAATTTATCGTTTCCAGCGAATCATCGGGGCGACGCGCTAATCTCGAAGGTACGTTTTTGGAATTTCTCTGGACGCGAGAAAAATCGTGGAACGTTGTAAACCGTATCTCCCCAGGGAGAAAAGGTCATTATCGATTTATCGGAGCGGTGTTTGACCGCTTTAATGGGATTATCAACGGCGCGGCGGTCTTCGCGGTCTGCGATCGTCCAACAGCGGGATGCCATCCGGGCCACCGCTCCGGATACCTCTTACTTTGCCCTTGAATTTTCACCGAAGCGGAACGGAGCAGATCCGGGGAAAGTAAAACACAGCGTCAATATTATTTCATCCCCTCGCCGGGCCGACCACCCTTAGCCGCCCGAGGCGGAACGAAAGAGATTGTTTTCATAATCAGCGGCTAAGAGAGGAATTTATCTCGGGAATCTCCTTATCTCGACCTTTCTCGGGGTTTTTCTTCAAAGTACATTGATCCAATGGCTCTGATATTCGCCAAAATGGAGTGGACGCGCAAAGGCTACCGAGAGGGTAGGTCGATTCGCCATCGAATGGACGCTTCGACGATTTTTGATCTCTCGAGGAGGAAGCAAAGTGCGCGAACGATCCTTCCGGTTCGGCCGAACATTTTCGTACAAAAGTTTGCACCTCCAATTGCAAAGGACTTTGCTTCCACGATCGTGAATCGGCGAAAGTATTTAATAACCAACTCGACCCTACTTCTGGACGCTGTCGAGGTATAAATCCCAAGAACCGCATCGTTCCCTTGGACGTCCTCGGGGTTAACCGTGCATGCCGGACCAACGGAGGAATTCCCAGATCGGCGATTCCCCAAAGTTTCCTCTCCGAAGCAAGGAGCGCGAGCCGTATCGCGGGAGGGAAGGATCGGGGCCCGGGAATGCGAGGAAGCCGGCCTCGGCTCGGCGCGGCTCGGCTCGGCGCGGCGCGACTCGGCACGGCTCGTTTGCACGGCTCGTTTGCACGGACGGAGAACGAGAACAACGCGCATTCGCGGCCACCCGCGGATAGTTATGCCGGGAATCGCGGCTCGGTTTGCGGGGCCGCCGAGGCGGACGCTCTTGCCCCTCGCCCTCGCCCTCGCCCTCGGCCACTGCCCCTCTGGCGCCCCGCTCCCGCCAGCCGTGCATAATGGATAGGCGCACCTGCGGCCCTAGCGCGGAGAATCGCGCCGAAAGACGCGCAACGCGGGGCCATTAATTGGATTCCCGACTGGCAATTCCCGGTATGCCGCTTGCACCGGCATCTCTCCTCTCCTCTCCTCTCCTCTCCTCTCCTCTCCGCTCCTTTGCTCTCCTCGATCGGCCCCTCGGCCGTGCCTACCCACTCGATTAGACCCACCTTTCGTTCGCGAGGAGCCGACCATCGATTTAGCCCCCTCGATATCGTCCCATCGCGGAAGTACGGGTACCAAAGTACGGAAGCCAAAGACGCGGCCGAAGATCGCACCGAAGATCCTAAAATGAGAGGACTCGACCATCCCGATTCGACTTGTCGCGACTCGATAGCCGATCTAAGAACGTCGAGGATTTACGCTATACCCCGCTCTTACGCGTCAAAATTAGAATCAACATCGGCTTCTGCTCGCCGTTATTGGAAACCGCGCAAAAGAAAAAGCAGCGCGAGGGAAGAGCGAGGGAGGGGCCGAAGTTGGAGGAATTTTTCCTCGAGCCCCGGGAACTCAAATTTCGCGATGGGTTTACCGAGATTTTTATTCGAGTCCATCCGAGCGGCGGGGGAGGGTCGGGGGTACGGGGTGAGCTGGCCGAATCAATCGCATTCCATTCCCCGGTCAGCGAAGCCGAGTAACGCGGCTCTGGAATTTTTGCCCACAAAGGCCACCGGCACGGGGGAACGCTCGAAGACGTTGGCGGCAGTAAATCAGCACCGCGACGCGAAATCGGGTGGCGTAAGTCGCAATTCCACGAACGTTTCGCTTCCTTCCCTCCCCCGACCACCCTCTCGCCCACCCCACCCCCCCCCCGTCATCCTCGCGCCCTCGCCCGCGTTTGTCCGCCGCCGAAGAGGCTGGAATTCCAGCGTGGAAAACCGTTTTATGGCCCTTCGAAGGGTGGATCAAAGTTTCTACGTGGAGGTGGAAATACACGGTGTGCTTACGCTTAAACGTTTTTCCCCGGGCAACAAAAGAATCCCCGCCGAGCGGAGAAATGGCTCGTGGATTCAGCGGCCACCAAGCGGGACGATAAATCCTACGAGCCCGAAGGCTCCGCGACGCGATGCGCGGAGATCGAAATCGCATCCGCCCGAGGCTAGCGATACTTTTTAACGCTCTTATTATTGGCCGAACCGGAGAGAAGCCTTCCCAATCCCTGCCCTCGCGTCCACCCTACGCCTACTTTCATTACGGCTCGGTACTTTGAGCTCGAATCGACGAAAAGAAATGCCCGAAAACGTTCGAAACGATGGACGCGAAAATTCGTCTCCGTTCATTAATAATTACGGAGACACCGGTTGCAGGGCAGAGTAACGTGAAGACCGATGCCATCGCCTCCTGGGAGGCATCGTGCCGTTAAAACCAGGATCGAATCGCGCGCTCGTAGCATCGAGTGGCGCAGTCTCGAGACTCGCGGTGCGTACACGCGCCGCAGAGTGACGTGACGTGACTGCGGACGGTGAAATAAATGACGGACGGTCGCGTGATCGCGCGCCGTTTCGACCGCGCAGCTGTCCCTCTAAGGGCTGCTCTCGGCCGGGATTGCGGGGAGTCACGCTTGATCGTTCTTGCCGGCGCAAAGGGAAATATCGGGAAATTCCCGATAAAATTTTCGGTGAAATTAGGCGATTCGTGAATGCTGTCAAATCTATCCTAGCTACCATCCTTGCGACTACCCCCATTCCTAGCCGTCTAGCGTAAAAAAGAATTTTGGCCGGAATGTTCCGGAAATGTTTCTCCGTACTCGGTTGCGTAGTCCCTCCCGATCGCGTGATCGCAGGGCTGTCGGGGCGTTGGGGTGTTTGGCGCTCTGGGGCGCCGGCCTCGAAGTCCCGAGTTGCCTCCGGGCCCGGAGGGCACCTCACGTGTCGCCTAAACTTACCCGACGATCGGCCGGCCCGGCACCAAAGAAATTAAGTCGACCACGAAATTAACTTTCGAGTCCTAAATTAGTTTCCGCCGTTCGCATGGCCCGGCTAACCGTGCCTTTAATAAAATGCCCTTTACTCCTCCTGGCTCGTAGGGCGGAGGTTGCGTGCGTTAACTCTCTGGCACAAAAACGCGTTTCTGGTGGTCGATAACGAAATGAAAATGGAGTCGAGAATCGATTTCGTCCGCGTGCAGGTTAATTCGAAGCGCATCGGTCAAAGTAGACCGATGCTCTTGGATACGTTGAATTTCGCAATGCGGTAAACCGAAGGCGCGCACACCGCGAAAGCCCTTTTCCATCGTGGGCAAAAGGGAGCGTGTAACGCGAGCCGATAGTGACCATTTTTGCCTAATATTTCCTCCACGGACGTTCGACCCAGAGAAGCCAGGGTTGTGGTGGGGTGGGGTGGGGGGAGGGGCAAGAGCCAATTCTCGGCGAAGGGGATTTTGAACGGCGGCCAAGGACACCCAGCAAATGTAATTATAATGCCGCAGAAAAGTGCCCCTAGTTGCCGAATTCGGCCTCTGCGAGCCCCCGGAACCTAATGGCCACGCTCGGTACCTCTCCCGCAAGGTATTTAACGCGAGTTCATACCGCGCGCATATATGCACCCGCTGGCATAATTGCGTTTTGAACTAGAACCTACGGCCATTTTTAAGCACGCCTCTCTCGGCTTGACCGGGAATTCGCTGCAATTCGATGTATCCCAAAGGGGTACCTCGAGCGTAACATTCGCGAGAAATGACCGCGATCGAATCGCGAGGCCAAAATCTCCTTCGCTTAACTTTTGCGCTCCTTCGTCGACGAGGCCCGATTTGGGACGCGTTCTTGGAAGCGTTCTTGGTGGATCGAGCGAAACAAAACGCACGATGGGCTTCGCCGATCGCGGCGCGTGATTTACTTATGTTTCGATGGTATATCAAGAATTGAACGCGCGTCTTTAACGACGCTCGGTGCTCGCATTCGTCCTCCTCGGAAGGGGTCGGGCGTTAAAGATCGTAGCGTCGCGAACGCAAAATCAAGAGCGAAGCACCGCTCCCGCTCTCGGTTTCCGTCCTCCTTCCTTTCTCGTAACCATCCCTTTCTTCGCTTTCCCCCGCCCCACTCCTCCCCTCCCCCCTACCTCTTTCTCGACGTCCCGTCTCGTCTCAGTTTCATAATGAGTATCGCGGTTTTATTGGTTTCGGCATTTGCATCGGCCCTCGCCGGTGCGCCTTCCCTCCACGGCTCGCGGCCGTCTGCGAACCGCCTTTTTTGCCGCCACGACGGTTCTTCCCGGCTTTATTAAGCATCCGAGGAGGCGAGAGGAGGCGAGAGGAAGCGAGGGAAGGCGGTGGTCCTCGGTCGGGGACTTTGGCGGGCAAGACGCCGAGGGCCGGAGGAGTGGAGAGGAACGACGAGGAGGACACTGGAAAGCGTACCTCTCGCCCGCTCGACCAACCTCTCCGTAATGCCTCTATTAAAATGCAATCCCACATCTTACCCCTCTCGACGAGAACCTCCTATCTCCGCCCACTCTCCGCGAGTTTGCCGACGTTCCACGACCTCACATTACCTCGTGTTTCTCCTTTTATTCATTAAATAACCGCACCGCCGTTTCCGGCCAACGCGCCGGAGTAACTTCTAAACGGCTCTTCCGGAAAATGCAAATGCGCGTGCCGCTTCGCTCTCTCCTTCCCTCCCTCCGAACGTTTCGTGGTAATTAAAAGACCGCGCGGGACGACTTTCGTACGCCTCGGGTGGCGGCCGCGAGGTAGGCCCGGGCTTTCTCCCTCCACGATGGAAACCACCACGGCCGTCCCCTCCTCCGACATCGACTACCATTCGGTCCAGATTCCGCCCTTTCCGGCGGATTTTACCGCCTACTTCGTTCGACGCTACGGCGTAGCCCGTTGAGTAACGAACAAATTAGAGGAGACGGCTAAAGAGTTTCGATCTCCGGCGAAGGATCGAGTCGACCGTTTGATTTATTTCATCATTTCGGCGTTCTTCGGTTCCCCCACATCGACGCTCGGCCCATCGCACGATCGTAAAGCAGGTTACGGAAGCAATACCGCGTGGAGAAACGCGCAGACCGAAGTTTCGTTCCTCGGGATATCGAGCGGAACTTCTGTCCGCGATAAACTCCGCGCTTATGCTTTTAATTTCGAAAAGTCGGCGTGCCTCGTTCCGCGTCCCTGGCAATTCCTCGGAATGAAAGCTGCTCGCTTCGAATGTACTATATTTTCAACCCGGCAAATACGACCGCGAGTCCTGCCCGGTCTCGGCCGTGCAATTAAATCCGCCAAAAATCCTCGAACTTACGCTCCAAGTTCCGGGGTTTGCAATGCTTTGCAAAATGTATACGCGCTAGGTACATCCAGTTTCGTTGTCAATGGTTATTCATGCCTCGATGCTTTGAACGCGGTTCCGACGCGTGGAACTTGGCGCGAAGTAATCTCAAACGAACCATTCAGAGGGACGCATAGATCCTCGGCCCTATCCACCCGTGGTCCGGACACCTAAATACGTCTCGGACGGGGAGCTATTGCCAAAAGCACCTCGCTGGAATTCGTATTAGCGCCTACGAACAAAAACGATCGATGGACGCACGAACCTCCGCGAACGTCGGCCCAATATCTGGCCCTTTTACGATCGAAGCGAGGGCTGAAACGTGTCGAACGGACGCATCGCCGCTGAACACCGATGCATCCAACGGAATTATAAACGTAACGACCGTATTAATACCGTGGTGGCAGTACTTTGAGAATCACGGGTAGAAACGGCCGGTCCTGGGATAAATTACCGTGGCGTCTAACGCCGGAATCGGAGGAAACAAGCGACGACTCGACGTGGCGCTTCGAAGGAGACGCGAGAAAGAGGGAAATTCGACGTTCCAAGGAAAAGGAGATACCTCCGTCGATATAAGTTCCGGCATTAAGAAAGATACCTTATTAGCGAAGCCAGGCAGGAGGAAGAGATCCTCCTAACGATTTCGTCGAGAGCCAAATCGATCTGTCGTTGAGCCAATTAAACTTTCCTCGAGGAACGAAGACGAGGCACGTTACAATGCGACAGTGGCCCCCTTCGGCCTCGCCGTAAGGCGGGATCGACGTCGTGGGGGGCGAGGGGCGAAAAGTTGCCGGACCAGAAGGCGGAGGAGAAGGGGCGAGAGCTTTGCGGGTCGGAGGGGCGGCGGGGTGGCGGGGGAGCGAGGAGAAGGCGAGAGGAGAGAAGAAAATTAAGAGGTGCCCGTGGAATACGCGGAATGGGACAGGATCGGCTGCGCGGTAGCGATTGCTGAATTCCGACATTATTCTTCGCCCTCCGGAAGGGGGAACTTTTACGACGACTCTCGCCTCGCTACCTGCGCTCGCTGCTTCGGCCTTACCTCGCTCCGCGACATCGCGCGCCCCGCCGTTCGAGCGCTTCTCTCCACGCGACATCAAAGTTTACCCTTCTTTCATTTTCTTCCTCGACTACCGGGGGCCATTCAAGCCGGTGTTCGCTGTTTAGCGCGTTCCAAAGAGCCGCGCTCTTCCTCGAGAATAACTTGGGTCTTACGCGCGGAAGTTTAAGTCTCGGGGCCATCGTTCGACCCTGGTCTCTTCGGTGTAAGTATCGAACTCCGAATAACTCTCCTACATCGCGGGCTTGCCAAGAAAATATCTATGAGTAGCCGCACTCGGGTAGCGCGACTATGCTTTTAGAAGCCACATTATTGTTAAATTTCGCAAACATTAAATAAATACCGATTCTGGCGCGATGAACGCGAATACGCAACTTTGCGAGCGAAAATTCGTCTTACTCTTATAGCCGTACGGATCGATTCGTATAGGACAAGAGAGGTTCCTTCGCGCTTTCGATTTCATCGAGGGAGATTCGCGAGTAGGATGTATCCAGGCCGGAGTTAATATCATCGTATTTATGCCGCTGCGAGTCGAGCGTGCAGACCCTATTTCGTTCTGAGCACCGATCCCGCCCGGTGCGGAGACGCGGGACGAGAAATCGGAAGCTAAGAGCCGTGCGAACGTGAGATACGATAGAGGAGTTGCACGTTGCAATAACACGATGTTCCTACCCGAGAGCTACTTTGGTATACGACTACCGATATTGCCTCGCATTCCATAATAATGCAGAATAATAACCCGTAACCTCGAAAACGTTAACCTTAGATATATTGATGTTACCAAGAACATCGGTCGGTGATTAATTCGCGTTGCATGTTGGCCAACGAGAACCCAATAGCGGTGTATACGTAAATTATACGTTTTGATCGCCAAAAAGCGATACTTTCGTTAAAAAAAATATATTTGCCAAAAAACCGGGCCAGATTTTCTTGCGCAGCGATACTACCGCGTATCGATCGTCCTCCAATATCCGATCCTACATATCGAATATCGTATTCCATAAAGTTTTATCGAAGATGCAACGAAACGAAGTGGAGCGCCAAGGTTCAAAGGCTTCCGTATGGATCGAAAATACCGATAACAATAACACGACTCTGGAGCGACCAACGCTAAAAAAGTTTCGGTTATCGCTCGGCTTACTCGGTCCGCGATTACCCGCGCACTGCCTTTTGGTCCTCTCGCGGTCACTCACGGCGCGCTATCGTTTTTTCTTCGAGAAGGCGTTTGACCCAAGCCGGAAGCGCCCAGTTTTCTCGCACGCGGGCGCTCCGGTTCGTACGCATCGTCCTCGCATCCCACGGATAATATCGACGTAACATTTTGAACGCAGAAAAGTCGTATGATCGTAAAGCCAAGCTTTACACCGGTGATATCCGGGCAGCGAGTCTATCGAGCGGAGAAGCAACGAGGTCGTTCCCAGGCCCCGTCTTTCGGCGTGACGAGGTCTCGCCTCGGTCAACGGAGGTGAGCCGATATCGGCGATGTCGCAGATGCGGATGCACCGGTGTAGGGGAGGTGTACGATTATCGACTAAGAGCCGTGCGAACTCGAGATAGGATAGAGTAGGCGCGCGTCGTAATAACATGCCCGCCACGTACGGTGGGCCCTTATGCCCACGGTATTGGCCTCCGCGCATTGCCGTACGTCAGCGTACATATCCGACCGTACAGCCTCTCCCGACGTCCTTTCACCTCGCGCCCCTTGTCCCGCACCTGCAGCCCATTACGCGCGCTGATTATTCGGCATTGTCCACCTGTAAACGGAATATATCGATGCATCCATTGCCAATCTCCATTTACGTCAACGCTCCAGTAGCTTCCGCCCGATGAAGGGGCCGACAACGCGCTCCGCGCAAATAGGTACTTAGCTCCTAATGCGCGGCCCGTGGTGACCCGGTATCTCCTTTCGCGGATCAAAGGGAACCGATCGATCGACGAAGACGAATCGAACGACCCGAGAAGTCGCGCCGATCATCGGTCAGCCATGTCGCGCGGCGCGCGCTCGGCTTTGCCGAAGAGACTTTCGAGCGACGAGGTCTGGGATGCTAATGGCTTCCTTTACGTACGAGTCCAGCTCGCTTAGTTCCCCATCGCGCAACGAGAATACCTGTCTCGAGGCATTTATCTCCCTTGACCGTGAAATCTCCATTATTCTGGACTCGATCTCTGCGTACGCGCCGTCATTATCGGGAATGTCGCGGTTCGTGGGGCCTGGACTATCGACGAATACGATCCAACGGTGTGGGATTTGCACGTTCCATAAGCGGGCAGGGCCCATAACCGATTCTCGCACGGTTCAACGGTCGTCCATTGTCTTAAGTCAGGGCGGTGCATCGGAGAATAAATTATCGCGGCAAGATAGCCGCGCGGCCAGCCGGAAAGATAAGGAGAACGAAGGGAGAAGTAGCGCGGGGGGGGGGGGGCAGCCAGTTGGGCTATCTCCGGCGTGCCACTCGCGAGGACCATATTAAGGGGAGGAATGCGAGGTCCCCCTTTTTGAATCCGTGTTTCGTTGGCTTCTACCCCGCCCCCCGAGCGTACGTGGCGGGCCGCCTCGTACCCTCGCCGAATTGGAGGGCAGCGTCCTACCAATCCGCCCCTTCTGTTTACACGGAGTATCGCTAATGAGTCGGGCACGGCCGATGAACCGCGAGGAAGGGCGGGAGGGCAAGATAGATATATAGGGCGTCCTCGAATTCTGGCCCTCAAAGCTAATATAATTATTGCGCGTAGGCCCCGACGAGCAAACGGCTCACGGATACAATCAGGACAATCAGCATGATTGGCGGTCCCAAGTGTACACAGGAGAAACTCGGCCGCCAAAAGCTTTTGGCCGCGGACCACGGCACGTCCTCCTCCTCGTCGTCGAGAATATCTCTTCGCAATGGCCCGGAGCGCGAGAGGCCTACCCACCCTGGAATCGAGCGATACGCCTACGAGTACCACCGATCGAACCTGGGATTTCGGCCTTTGCGATCTTCGAACGTAAACACGGACCGTGTCCTCGAAGGGTTGCGCTCGCGTTCCCATGGATCGAGAAATATCATCGATCCTCGCGAGCCTTCGTATCGAAGATGTTATCGTTTTAACGTCTCCATCGCGAGCTAGGTTGCAAAGAATCGGGAAAAAAGCCGAGGAGAGTATCGAACGACTCGAGTATCGCACCGATCGTTATTCCTAATCGTAATGGAAAGTTCGATGCGCCGGCCCTGAGCCTGGAACGAAGGTCGGTGCCGGGTAAGAAAGCTGAGAAAGCAGCGCGGGTAATGGACACCGAGGGGCAGCCTGGAGGGACATGCCGACACTAATGAGTGGCCGCGAGGCTAACGAATCGGCTCGATTTCGATCGCGTTAACCGGCGCAGTTTTGGCCGAGGGGGAGTCCGTCGTGGAAATTCGATCTTGCTTTGGTCGGCCAGCCGGCCCGTCTGTGTACATCGCAAAGGGATTCTGGAGGCTGCCAGGGAGTAAATCCAAGCCCTGTTTACGCGGCATATTTGCGCCGATCGATCCACCCGTCGTGTGCCTAATCGAAGGGACGCTTAATGGGATTCGCCATACAAGGGAATAATTTCCTTAGCCGGGGAATCGGCTCCCCGGGATCGATGCCATTTGCCACCTGCGTTTGATTAACACCGTCGCGCGACACGGCCGAGTTCGCCGGCTAAATTGCTGAATTACGACGCGTCTAGCCTAAGACGAACGCCGGCGAACCCGTCCGTCACTGTCTGCACGCCGGTGCAATGACCCTCTTAATCCTTTCGACACGGCTATGTCTTTCGCCAGTACGACTCTGCTATACGGACGGCAAAAGCGCAAACGCTGCGATACGGCGTGGTCCGATTGCAGAGCGAAATACGCTTTACCGCGTGGAGCGTGTCCGGTTTTAGTACTAGTTTTAGTACGCTACGTAAAAATTACGGATGAACGATTCGTAAACAACGCGGGAAACGTCGGTCGCGATGGAACTAAAAAAGCTGCGCCATGTTCGTAAATATATGTCGATACCATGGAAATGATTTGCACCATTTGCCAAGATAAGAATGACCGAAAACGGAAGCGGACGAGTATAGTCGTGGGTAGGACACGGCGAGCGTCGGAGGTTGAGCGACTTTAGTCTCCGGTAGAAGCGAATGGTATAAAATTTCAAGGAAGAAACCCTCGGCCCAATACCCGCGGTTAACCGCGGTAACATCGAAGCATGGAATATCGCGTGCTTTCGCTTCCAGCGGTCATCCGCGAGTTAGGAAATATTTCGTGCTTTCAAATCGGCCGGTTATACGCAAATTCGCGGAATATTCTCCTCGGTTACGCGTTTTGTTGCTGCCCGTTGTTTACTTGCTTTCAACACCGGTGCGCGGCGGTAACGCCCGAATATCGTATAAACCGATACCGAGGCAAAGAGTGAATTTCGGTCTTTGATAGCGTAGCTTCGAAATCCAAATATGTACCACCCAATAACGGTATCAATCCGCATTGGCGAAATCTGGCACACGTCGAGGAAGCGCGGGCGTATCGCGGATGCGAACGTAGCCTTCGAGCATCGAATATCCAAGAGGGGGGAGGCACTTCTCGATATTACATCGAAAGTCCTCGTAACGATCGTCGTTCGTCAAAGCTCGTCGATCTTCCTCGAGAGAAGAGCCCTGCACCGGAGCAAAATCGATCCTGTACGCCGAGCAACGCTTTGACGAGGAAATCCAAGGGACAGCCACGACCGTTGGAATCGACCACGGTTTTTCGAGCGGCCCTCCAGCCGCACTCGCCAGGCCGACGTCCGTCCGCGTTTTGCGTCGCGAAGGGACGCTTTTTTTTCTCGATCAAAGAGCGACAATGTCGGAACAAAGTTAGCGGCTTTAACCGGGGCACGGTGCGCGGAAGGATCCGGATCGTTTCCGAAAGCCATCCCGGTGGAACATAAAATTACTGGCCGGGCCGCATTTCGCGAGCGTTTCCGCGCGTACGTGCCATACGATCGCAATGCTACTGGCCTATATTGCATTATGCATTTATACCGTTTTGCCGAGCGACCCGGCTCGAAGGACCCGGCAGTTTCGTTCGGCAATAATCTGCCCCTACCCCTCTCCCCCCTCTCCTTCGCGCCGAATAGGCGCCTGCACGGAAACGCTGTTTAAATCGCATGTATTTTCGTTGGCCATTAAACACTCCCCCCGGACCAAAGGGAGGGAAGAAAGCGCGGGCGAACAAAGACCGTCCGCGCGAGCCACTGTCTCTTTACCCGGCCGCGTAAATAAACCAACCCGTACAATTCCTACCTTTGTGATAAAAATTCAACGTTTCTGGACGTTTGCGTGGCAGAGCGCCGCAAACGTTTGCCGGCGTATAAGCGCGGCGGAGGAAAGAGGATGACGGTGGCCGAGGGAGTTACATCGTAATAAACTCTCCTCTTTCCCCCTCTTCCTCGAAAAAGTTCGTTACAGGTCCATCGATCGTACCTACGCAAACTCTGCATTCCACGATTCATAACTTTTACGGATAGAAAAGACGCTCGAAGCGCGTTTCACGAGAACGACCCCTGGTTTCTAGCGAGCGGACGATCGGACTCGAGACGCGATAATCTCCGATTCACGGTTTGCCTCGACGAGCACAGGGAAACGGTAGCGCTATCCTTCTCCGCTCGACGTTTCCCCTTGGAAAAACAAAAATTCCAACGTATCGCGAGGGAGGAAGATACGGAAGGCCCGTTGGTCATGGTATCCAGTTTTATGCATTATATCCGGCGTACGTGTGCCGGAGCATCGGCGAACTCAGGCTCGCCTCGTTCCCTTAAGTAGGTAGCATAGGCGCGCCGGCGAGTTTCCGCGACGGAATCCAGTGGTCTGGAAGCTCCGATAACCACGTTCCGCCTTCGATGCCCGAATTTCAAACGCGGATCTCCTCGACTCGCCGGCTCTCCACGGCTGCGCGGTAAAACGAAGAAAGGGGCCGGCACCTCCGGCAGCGGCGTCGCTTCGCCATCGCCGCCTAGATCCACGGTTCTGCTGGCGTTGGTCATTTTCCCGCGGCCCAAACTGGAAATCTTTCACCGACGCTCACGTACGTCCACGTTCCGCTTTACTCCCCGGAGAGCGTGCGATCCTCTCGCTCCGCCAAGCGTCCTTCTCGCAAACGACCGCGGCCAGAGGTGCCGGACGCTCCACGATTTGCTCGAGATTTGCATCGGTCGCGGCGCGTGCAACCGAGTCCAACGAGTTTCTCGAGATCGAACGTGATTCGTGGACGTAAGGAGGGAAAGCCGCTTCCATCCGAGGAGCGAAGCGCGGTTCTTCCAATCCTCGAACGAGCGAGCCGGTCAGCGCGCGCTCGTTCGAGCGATCCGGAAGAGAAACGATCTTAAAGTCGCCTCTCGTTATCGACGTGGGATAGGAGCGACGAGGAACGTCGATGGCGCGATTTCGCGACAGCTGCCTCGAGGCCGACCGGGCTGGGAAGCGCGAGAGTCGCAGCTGGGAATTGGACAAAACGGAATCTAGGGTTCGATGCGCGACGAATATCTCGTCCTCGGATTTCCATTAAAAGAGAGGAAAGAGTCCGGACCGCGGCGAATCCGTGCGCCTTTCCGCAATTTGACCGTGAAGCTCGTGTGCGACGTGCCTTTCGTGACTGGCCGAGGAGGAGCCCGACACGGGGCGCGAATTTTCAATACGATTAGCGCCTTCCTTTTGCTTCCCTGCCTTTCCTTTAGCGGAGGACAATGGTGGACCCGCATTATGCACGCTCTTTTCGGCCTGCCCCGCCAACCTTGCGGTTCTCGACGCCGCCGAACCGCACACGTCCCGAAATCTCTCGCTGGGATCTCGCGGAGATGAATCGGCTACCTGACCGGCCAGAGGTGCCGGAGTGCCGGAGTGCCAGAGTGCCCGAGTGCCAAAGTGCCGGAGTGCCGGAGGGCCGGGGCGTTAAGGCGTCCGTCCGCCAGATTCGAGCCCCGAGAATACCCCGCGGAGTGACTCGACAAACACGCACCCGGCATATCAACGAACGTACCTCTACCTTCCGAACCCCTCGTTTTATCATCGACCCAGCGGATCTTTTTATCGCTCCACCTTCGACTCTTTCGCCATTTCGGCTCTCGAACCGCCGCGCGTACCGATGGAATGGATCGAATCAAGGAAGAATCGCGTTACGGTGCGTACCGCATCGAGGCGTAAGTCAAATCGATCTAGGCGCAGCCGAAGTACTCCTTACGCGGAGACCTCCAATTAGCCGGAGCTTTCGACCGCGTGAATTCTCGATGAATTCCGTAAAATCCGATATAAGCGCGTTACGTGGCTCGTAAAGTGGAATATCGTTAACGGCAAATCGTGGAAGCAAAGAACCCGTCGATGCGAGCGCGATAAAGCCAGTTTTCGATGTTTGGCGTAGTATACCGCGTACGCATGCCCAAGAGAGCTTCTTTGTTCGAGGTCCCTGTCGACCGAGGCGAAGCATTCTTCGCAACACCCGATATTATTCCCCGAGAATGAATCCCGACCGTCCTATTCGCCCCTCCTGGGATCTTTTACGATCTTCGTTTTCGAGGCTCCTCGTGGCAACCTACCTACGTGCCGGGCCCTCCTACCGAGTGGCAAGTCACCCTTTTTAAAGGCCTTCGAACAGAGCCGCTCGATACGACTTACCTCGAATGGCACCTCGACGTAAAACGATACTTCATCTCGGATCCTAATACCCGGTAGATATACATCGACTCGCGGAAAGGGGCAAACCACCCATTATCGCCGAATAATTTTCCACGCAGAATCAATGCCGGTGGACGCAGACCGGATATCCGATAAAAGCGAACGACAACTTAACGCGATTCGCTCGATATTTACTTCGTTCGATAACTCAACGAGCACGATTATTTTCGATCGGTACCCTCGTTGCCTTCGAAGGTCCAAGCAAATGCCCCGATCGCGAAAGTAAAATTCCAGCGACTCGACCGATAAGAGCGCGCAATCATCTCCGAAATAGCCGTGGGATTCGATGCCGAGCGGTAAACGCGTAGCCAACCTGCACCTTCGCGGTATTTAACCAGCTCGCAAATACTCTCCGGCCCGTAATTTGCTCGTGGTCGCTTCGTCGAAAGACCGAGATCTCTTCAGCCGTACACCCGGTGCATCCCGCTCGCACGGCGCGGTCGTTCGGCGCGATATAATATGCATGCATGCAACTACGATACATATATGCAGTGGATCCTGGGGTATATATTACACGTACGGCGGGCACCTACCGTGCGAATTCTCGCAGGTGTTGGAAGGGCGCGGAGATGATCGCCGAGGGGAAGCCCCGTGCGAGGATAGCATCGTGACTCGAGAAATGGCGGGAAGCCGGTCCTCTCCGCCTCGCTGGCGGAAGCGTTTGATTCCCCGTCTCCCTACACCTGTATTACGAGCAACGCTTCGAGGGAGTAGCCCGCACAATGGAAGCGCCGATCTCGAAGAAACACGCGGCAGTCCTCGCGAGAAGGGACGCATCGGCCTACACAGCGCGAGCTGGGCCGGTGGTGCGCGAATGGAACGTCCGGGATAAAGGATGGCGCGAAAAGTAAATATTCCTGGGCGAGCATCCGATTATCGCTCCACGCGAAATATATATCAATCCCCGATCGCGTGAAACGAGGTGGACTCAAGATCGACGGAGTGGCTTAATCGGTCGTTGGCGATCTTCGAGAAGCGCGTGGCCCTTCTCGGGGGAAAGGATGCATTATCGTACCCGCGTACCACCCGCGGCGAGCCCAGCTGCGGGCACGTCTCTTAACCCGAACAAATTGGAACGTCCGGGATATCGCGCCGCGTGAAAACCACGATCATTTTCGGACGGTACCCCGGATCGGTCATGGTGCCCGAATCGCCACCGCGGGAAGTCCCAAACGGTACCCGTTTGGATGCTCTTAGGAATTGTACGAGCGGGACGAAATCTCTTTTCGGCGCGCATTTCCTTCCTGGCTATGGCCAAGATTTCGATAGTTACGTGATACGGGATTGGCCAAGGTCGGTGCCTTCGCCAAAGCACCTCTTTCCGGCGTCGATTTAAAAAACGAGATAAAAATGGCGAAGCGTAAAAAGGAAGGTGTTTCGGGAAGAGATCGCGCGCTCCTCCGTACCTCTGCATACCGTATTATGGCTAGAGCTCGCCATACTCCATCCACCTTTTGGGGTATTACAGCCACGGCATAAATTTCACGGTAGACCACACGGTGTAGTGGCATCCGCCTGTTCCTGGATCGAGCCTATAGAGACGCCCACGTTTCATGCCGATCCGGCCTTTCCGGTAGATTACTCCGCGCGGTAATATCCAGGAACGATTCGACAACGCTTTCGCACGAACTCTGTCCGGCGTACGTCGTCCCATCCACCGTGACCATTCTCGATCCAAACCCATGTCGGGTCTACGGTTTGAATTTCAAAGAATATCCCTTTGACGTTCTCGAGAAAGAAGGGTGAAAACGGCTCGATATCCATTCGGGGAAAACACGAGAGGAGCCGTTGCGTCGGTTACTCGTTCATCCGGTTCCCTTCGCCACGCACAGTGCCGCAAAAGTGACGGAGAGTGACTTTGGGAAAATGTTCCTTCGCACGGATTCTCTACGGGAGCGCTATCGTTTCTTTGCCAACTCTTACATCATCGTAAATCGTAAGGTCGCTCCGCGGTCGTCGATCGATTCCTCGCTTACGCGCAACTTTCTTCTCGGATACCCTGAAAACATCGCGTTACGTAGAAAGGAGGATCGAAGCGAGATCGACGAGGTCTCGAAGAAATGCTGGTTGCGGAGCATCGACGGAGGCCGAGAAGGCCAGAGGTATAAACGCTTCTGGTAGGAGCCTCGGAACGGGCTCTCGTCGGGCAAAGGTCCGGCTTGTTTGCGAAAGAGAGAGGCAGGGTGGCCGCTCGTTAGGTGGCCGCGGGCAAAGAGTCGAAACTCGCACGGAAAGAGAAGAACCTGTTCGGAAACCGCTCTAATTTTCTCCGACACTCGCCGATCCCTTCCATCGTTACGCGCCGGTGCGCCGGCAGGATACGTGACCGCGGCTCATGAAGCATCGCGCCCCGTCTATAATCGAGTGTGGCTAACTTAAATTGGAGGATAAACGGCGCACGACAATGCCCCGCGGATTTGCCCTACCGAGCCGCCATTACGTCGCGTCGAGATTCGAATCATTCTCACGGATTCCTTTCTTCCCAAAGGATCCTACGATGCGAACCAACCAAATCCGCCGCACCTCCGGGAACTCGGATTCTTCTTAACCCCGCGTAACCGACCGTTTCGAAATAGCGTTTCGCCCACGTGCCCTGTCCTGCGTCAACGACGACCTTTTGTCATTTCAGATTCGTGGATTATCGGAAAACGACGAGTATACGAGGTTAATTTAAGCGGTGTTTACTCGTTGGGTCGTACCCACCGATCGCGCATACCTCTAAAAGCGGCTCCCGACGCGAACAAAATCGTCCGTTTCGCGCTGCTCTCTGCCAACGACACACACGGCGCAAGTTAACGGCACCGTGCAGAAGAGTTTGAGGGCGCAACTAATCTGCCGGAAAGAGTCTCGATGCGCGCAGTTCCGCTCGGTCTCGGCTGTTTCGACGAAAGGGAGGTTTATCCCGTCAGTCGGTACGCGTCGATCGTTCGCGGCTCGGTCGGGCGCATCCGCGTTGCCTTCGTAAATCCGGGATGGCTTCGACGGAAATTCCGGTCGAGGCTCGGATGCGACGGACAGCCGCGAATTCGTCGAAGCCGGCCCGTCACGAGCGTCGTTCGCCGGAGTGGAAAGGCTAAGAAACGAAGCGCGCAGAGACTCGTAGGCTGGGATCTCGTCTCGAGCCGGCTCGGCCGAGTATTTCGCAAATCCCGGCATTGTTCCCGCTTAAACGCCGCGATCGCTACGGGATTCCCTCCTCTTGCCGCTCGCGGCCCGGCCTGCGAGGCCGACGCGCGTTTACATAACCCGGCATCTGTCACAACTGTTTATGCCCGGGGACCCAGATTCGTTCCCGATGCGGCCTTAAGCTCCTTCGCCCTTTTGTCGGCCAACAATCGCGCGATGTCCCCGCTTCGGCCTCGCGCTCGAGTGGCTGCCATCGGCAAACACACCGGAGTCGTCGCCCAGGTCTCATCCACCGAGATCTCCCTTCGCTCTAATACGGGACACGTTTTATGCGAGCTTCCTCTTTGTCGAGGCTCGCGGGACGAAAGGGCCAGGCCCTCGAGGAAAAGGTCGGACCTTCCAGTAGGATTCCTAGGGACGCGGATACGACCCCCGATTGCTCGACATCTCGATTGTGAACGGGATTGGCTTACCAGTTGCGTCACTTCCGTTGACGATCCAACTTCCTCGTTCGAACGTCGAAGTAAAGAATCGTCGAATTACGTTAACCGCACTGATATTTGGCCCATAAATATGGGAGCGAATTAAGCTCGAAACGCGACCTTCGTACGGTAGTGTCGGATAACGTGGAATCAATATTTTCATAAATTATTAAACCGATGCAAGCCCATGGAAGATATATATATATATATATATATATATATATATATATCGAATTACAATGACGGTCGCGGGTGTACACCTATATGCCCTCCGCTGCATTGTAACTCCCTGGCACTGTGTCCCCGAGCCGGCAGTCTCGTTGCAAAGGAACCCATGAACAATGATGCATAATTCGAGTGATAAATTCGCCGCTGGCGCTGGGTCCAATAAAATATGCACCCACGAAGCTTACGTCGATAAATCTCGGGATATGGGTGCGCGGATATCAACGCGATATCTCGATCCTGTCCAAAGGTTTAGTCCCAAGACACCGCTTCCGTTTCCCGTTCGTTTCTCGACCATTGTCCACGACATTGGACGGGATACGTATTTACAACGGAAGATTAACTTTAACGACGACAATAACGTACTACATTGCTATTTACGGATCCCCTCGTGAATCATCGGGACGATATAAGACGCGCGAGGGGAATATTTACTTGGACGGTGGTTAGAATTCTTGCGAGTTTCGGCATTAAGGAGCTTGGCACTTGATGCATGGCTCAGAGTAGCGAACAACCGACAACGAGACTTGGATGGTGCGATCGATGGTCCCTCGAGAGAGAAAATAGTAATCTCGGATCTTAGAGAATAACATCGGCAAAGTACGCTGATCGCTCGTCGATCAACGTATCGTATTTAAAACGAGGTGTGCGGATTTACTCCCGGCAGAGTGTCCGAGAGCTCGAAAATCTCGAGCGTACTTTGACAAGCTCTTAATTAACCCCGGTACTACGACCTCGATATATCCTTCTTTTCTTCCGGTGTACATTTCTCGCGTTTATTTGTCTCCGCAGGGTCGACTCCTCCCTCGGAGCAAGCTTTCAGCGCGCAAAAAGGAGATTTCTGTATTCTCGCGGGGAATGTAAATACTAATATCAAAAAGATAACGGCTCGATGTCAGGCCGTTATGGCCGTGCCAACTTATTACGCCGAATATTATTCCGGTTGCCAGTGGCGGCCTTGCGTCTCGCTCCCTCTCTCGCTCTCTCTCCATCTATCTATCTTCCTCCCTCTCCTTCCACCGCTCGCTCGCTCGCTCGCGTCTCCTTTGCCTCGCACAGAGAACGGGAGTGGCGCGGTGATAAACAGGGGAAACGAAAGAGCAGATATATCGCCGCACCTCGCGACTCCTTGCCGGACTACTGTTTATTTTTCTTGATTAACTCGGCTCGTCGGAGATTGTCCCGGCGCTCGAAAAAAGAACCAAAAGAAATAACAGTCCCGTTGCCTTACGGCTTACGAGCGACCATGGAGCTCGCGACCTTCCCACCTTCGTGGGCCGGTACTTCAATTTCTAACGACTCTCCGCTACGGTTCCAACTATCCATTCGCATTCCTTATTTACTTTCATCGTGGAGATATACGAAAGTATCTCATTTTTCCGCCGTTCGTGAATAAACAACTCGTATACCCAGGTGCAAATATTTGCTTATCTCTGTACCAAGTTAAAACGATACGAGACGATACGAAGCTTGTCTCCGGTCGATCGTCTTTGGACGTACGCCGAGACGCTTGGCCTTGCGCCTCTCACCCTACGCACGACGCCGTGCCTGAAAAACCTGCGCGTAGAGGAAATCACGGAAAACGGAAGGAGGAACGGTGGGTTAGTCCGTACGCCGAAAAACCGCTAGAATATTTTCCAAGGAAAACTCGTTCGTCCAGATGATCACGGCCGCCCCCTGCGGATAATTGGCGAGCGGCCGTCGGCGTCGTTGCTTACCCGGCTATTCGTTTCCGGAGAGAAAAAAAGTATATAATTGAATCTCGCGCGGAATACGAGGGTCAAAGGGTGTCTGCCGGGTGTATCTCGGCACCTACCGGGGAATAGATCCGACTAATTCGGCCGCCGTGCACCTAAGGATATACGGCGTGGTCGGCGCGTACTTTTAACGCCGGTGGCGCGCCTTATTTACGAGGATTAAAAAACGCGAAAAAGGTAATCGGCCGACCGTATCTTCTCTCCTTGTCCCTCTCCGCCATCCACGACTTTCACCCTAGCCCTCGGTGTTGGGTGAAATCCTTCCTCCATAGTCGGGTATGGAACTTGCTTTCGCCAGCTATCCGGTATTCGGCTCGTCGCGGTGAATCGTCGACGATCGTTTGCGAATTATCGATAACGGCGTCTATTCCCAAATTTGGCATTCGCTGCTCAAGCCGATAGAAAATGTCTTTTCACCGTGGAAATTCTCGAATGGCGCATCCTTGGATTCCTTATTAGCGCCAGGATCTCCTCGCGCTCTTATTTATCGTTCCACCGCCGGGTGTCTAATTAAAAAGGTGAGGGCGGCGCGCAAGGCGCGAGGGGCTCCCACCCCTCTGTCGTGAGATTAGAATTTACAGCGCCCTAATCGAAGCCACCCATATAATTCCAAGGAAAAGGGAGAAGGGCGAGGGAGGGGGGGGGGGGGGAAGAGCGAGAGAGACGGAGCAAGGGTGAAGATATGATTGGTAGACGTTCCTCGAGATGACCAACCTTAATCTCCTCTCTCCCTTCCTCTCGCTCACCCTTTCGAGCCCCTCCTTATCCGCTGTTGGCCCGTTGGCGCTCCTGGCGAAATGGAAATTAAGATAGGAAGCGAAAAGCAATTACGGCCGATCGGCCGAGCTGGGTCGATATCAAAATAAGAGTCAAACGGCGACGGTGACTTTTCGATATTCCATTCCATTTTCATCCTTCGTCGTCCCAATCCGGAGAGAGATTCAGCGCGATCTCGAGAATTAAAAATTACCCGTGGATGGAACGGAGGGAGCGAGATCGAAGCGATGAGCGAAGAATAAAAATCGAACGTCATTAATCCCTGTGCAGCTATAAGAGCCATTAGCGGAATTACAATAAAAATGGGGATTTATAGAGGAAGACGCCAATAGCCGGCCGATCGATCCCCGATGAGATTTAAATGGTTCGCTCTGGGAGAGAAAAGGGAGGACAGAGGCGCGCGTATCGAAGCTTGAATTTCTTACAAAAGTTTATCAAGGTAAAGGGCACTTTTTCCGCCTAACGGTCGGATGGTTTCCATCGTTTTATCCTCGAATATCCCTGCCATCCGACTCGAAAGCTCCCGTTTTAAAGCGAGTATATTACAACCTTTATATTCGCGCTGCGTACGTGACTCGGCTCGAGCGATTAAAACTCGAATCTCTAAATTTCTATCCAACGTAACCCACGATCTTTCTTTCTCAAACCCCTTTCTCGCGCAACCTGGCCATCAAAGCGTTCGATCTTTTTTCCTCGAGCGCCAAACGAACGCGATTTTTTTCTGTTTTTTTTTCTCTTTTTTTTTTCCTCTCCTTCGGAGTGGTGGTGCTCCAAAGGATACATATCCGGGATCGAGAAGACCGCGATGGCGTATTTCCAAGGACATCCATGTCCCAAGGGTACGGTTTGAAGTGGTTTGACCGTAGTAATACCACCGGTTTGCAGAGGGCAGTAGCTCACCGGCAATGAAGCCGGATACGTCGTCCTGGAACTCAAAGGAGGATTATCGGCCAGCTTTGGCGAGGACGCCACGAGACGGGACGACCGTTCACCCTTCGGCGCACGGTTTAACTCGGGCCGATCCGCAAATAAATTTCCGGTTACCGCGACGTCCGGTTAGGCTCCGCACGGCGATCCGCCGGAACGGACGTTTAACGGAAATTCGAGCAGCGAAAAATACTCTGTCCTCTACGAAGCCCCCCGACTTTCGACCGTTGAGAAATTCATCCTTCCCGGAATCAAGGCCTATCGATATCTCGGCACGTCCAATCGGTCATTCTGAAATCGTAGCACAAATCTCACGAGCCAAAGTACCTTTTCGATTTCTTCACGCAGAGATTTGCGATACATCGATCGTATACATAATCGGCACAGCTCCTGATCGTTACGCAAATTTCAACGCTATCGAGTAAACGATGACGTTACCGAGTATAATTCCCGGATATACCTAGGAACGTCTCGCGAGTCCGAGAAGGGTAAGAATACGGCCTAGGAGGACGAACGACGAAAATCGAGGGAGAAACGCTATGGGGGAAGGAGGGAAGGGGAGGGAGAAAGAAAGAGGGATGGTCCGCAATTACTTCCGCTCGGTTACACTGGACGTAATCTCCGTTAAACTGTTTGTCGAATCATATTGAATTACCTGCCTCGGGGCACGGATCCTTTGTACCGCAGGCTCGGGGGATCGCCGGTGAGATTAGATTAATTCGGCTGATTTTATTAGGACGTTTCCAGCGCTGCAACGTGGCGGCGAGGCGAGGCAAGGCTCGAGCCGCGTGGGGCGAATTTCTTCCACCTTTTCCTCCTCCTCCTCCCCCTCCCGCGTCCACCAAGCCCCTCCTCCCGGGTTCTCAACGTCGACGGCCACCAGGTGCTCCGAGTTTGCTCTTTATCTTAAGAAGACGGTGACATCCCCTTCGGGAAAATCTCATTTCGGACTCTATACAAACCCCCCCTCCCCTGTCGCCACCCCCCCCCCCAGCTTCCACTCCCTCTCTCCCTCTTCGCCTCCCTTATCCCGGTCTAAACCTCGAGAAATTAGTACCGCTTTACGGTTCCTTGGGCCTCCATTCGGCGCGGCCGGCACACGTATTCAACGTGCGTTTTCTCCTAAGCACGAAAAGCCCCGGCGTGCGTGTGAGCGATACGTCGGTGAGCCGTCCGAGCAGGTAGACCCGAGCCAGCCGAAAATTTACCACGAGACCCTCCTACGGGAGAGCGGGCTCTTTATGCCGCGTTTATACCGCGACAATGCACAAAGCACACCCCACCCTCTCCCTTCCCTTCCCTTCGCCCTCCCCGCAAACCCCGCGCCCCTCCGCACCCCTCTCGCGTCGCTCCCGCCGGTATTAGCCGGCCTCGGTGCTTTACGAAAAGTCCTCCGGAGGCAACGCCGCCGGAACGATCCGTGACGAATCATTTTTACGCTAATTTCGATCCGCCTACCAGCTTCCCGAAAGACACCAGATGTCACCGAAATGGGGAGAGGGACGGTTTTGCCCGCGGGACTTTCGTAACCGGAATCCAGATTATCCTTCCCCCGGTTCGCAAACGAGCGAGTTCGTAGCCGAGTCCCGGAAGTCCGTCGAAACCTGCCCCGCGCGTCGTTTACCTTCGCGCGCTTCGGTTTCGATGTCGACGATGAAGATCGCTTATCGCGAGCGTCGATGGCTCGGTGGACGAGGAAAGTCGGGTTGAGAGTTAGCGCTCGAGACACCCGTCGCGTGTGCGCGAGAATAAATCCGGAGATGATGGATCGTCCGCGAAGCGGAGTTTTCCCAGGAATGCGAGTCTGTTTCAATTACAACGCGGTAACTTTCCAGCGAATCTGAGTCGTCCGTCTTCGCGACGCCAGGACGAATCGAGAGATCGGCGGGTCGACGGGTCGGCGGATCGGCGAGGGCCAGGCAGGAGCGTGGAAGGGCGAAATTTACGGGGCGAATATTATTTTGTCAGCGCGCCCTCGAACGTACAAAGACGACGATGCGAGGCACATAGCGAGATTCGTGTTTATAGCAAATATTTTCATATTCCATTCGCGAGTACCGCCGCCTTTCTCTCCCCGCCTTTTCCGCGGCCGATGCCAAAGGGTATTGGGATTTATAAGGAGGAACGAAAACTTCGCCTAGCCAGGACCGCCGGGAGATGGAAAAGCAATTTAAATTCCGATCGTTCATAAAGCGAAAGGCCTTCCTCTCCCCCCCCCCTCCCCCCTCTTTATCTCCCTCATTCGCTCTCTCTCTCTCTCTCTCTCTCTCTCTCTCTCTCTCTCTCTCTCTCTTCGTCCTCTCCCCCTCTGCTCGCACTCCTACTCCTTCCTCTTCGGCTCCTGGTGCTTCGCCTCCCGGTCCTTTTGATAGAACCTGTCCCTCCTTATTTTCCAGCCCCGCTCTCTCGCGCCCGCCATCCGCGAAAAATGAAAATCCGCAAAGGGAACGCAGTGCGCCGGTAAACGTTTGGAGAAAAAGGGCAAAATGGGGCGGCGAACGATTCCCCAGGACGGCTGCTCCCTTCGCCGCCCGAAGATTTCTCTCCCGACGCAATCCTGCCGCACGGCTACGCATAAATCGCGCAATTTCCTTCTACCCGTGCCTACCTTCCTCCGCGCGCTTTATTCGAGCTCCAGCCAAGCGATATCGGCACTCTCGTTTAGAATATGCGCGCTTCTAATTCGAATCATCGTTTTCGAGCCCACCCACCCTTCCACAAGGCGAGGCGAAAGGCCGAAAGGGACGCGCGAGGAGGTTCGATCGAGCCTCGACGGAGAATCTTTGCCAAGAAGAAAAGAACAACGGACCTTGGTTCGTGGAATTCGCGTCTAGCCGGTCGTACGCGCAAACACGTTGCGGCCACACACTCGCGCAAACGCGCGCGGCTATTCCCGCGCGGTTGCGGATAGGTCCTGGCGGTTGGTCGGGGGCTGGCGAGGGAAGGGCGGAGAGGGAGGAAAGCGATTACGGTTATTTCTCGTGGGACTTCCGTCCTCCCCTCCTAACCCTTCGCAGCCGCCGTTGTTGCTAATGGATCACATCTCTGAATTTCCCTGACATTACGTCCCTCATGTAAGATTTAAAGCGGAGTTCGTCCTCCGCCCCCGACCTCCTCGCCCCTCCGGCCTCCCAAACCCCCGCCCCCCCTCCCCAGACCCCCGCCCCCAGACCCCCTCTCCTGCCCGCCGCCGAGGCTGCGAGCTGCGGGCTAATCTCCAGGACCTGGGCGATAACTCTCCCGCTCTTTCGGTCCCTCGGCCCTTTGGCCCTTCGGCCGGCTTTCGGTTGCCGCGACCTGCCGACCGCGTCGTTAAACTTTGCAAAAATTAATCACGAGCGCGGCCGAGTAAATGGAGTTCGTTACGCACCGGGCAGAGGGACCGCCTTGATAATCGTCAAATCTCCCCTCACCCGCCGCCTATTTAACGGTGGAATAAGGAACTGCGGGGTGATTAACGGGACCGGTACGACGAGCACGGAGCGGCTACGCGAATGCTCTTTACCGGGGCCCCTCATTTTCCCCTCTTTGGTTAATATCTACCATCGGCTTCCTTACTTCCATCATTCCGATGCTTATGCGCGATCAGACGCGAGAGCGTGGATGCGAAAAATTTCGAGATTCGCGCGTGGAATTTCCCGGAGAAAGTCCCGATCTCCGTCCGTTCGGCCGGCTACGCGCCCCGGTAATGACGATCGCCTTCGACGAGAATCGCGTTAACGCCTCCGCGATCCCGCTTCGAGGCGATCGGCCTTTAATATTCATGGCGCAGGACCGAGGGGTTGTGGATAAAGAGGCGCGAGGGGAGAGGGAGGAGGGGGGGGGGGAGGATCGGCGAAACGTAGCCAGATTTGTTCTCCCGGGCATCGCACTTTCATCGTTGAGCCGACGCGACGGTACGGCTTGTCGGATTTTCGGCTCTCCCGAGCGCCGTTCCCCCGGGGAGGCCCTGACTGCGTCGAGGCGACTCCCAGGCCCGGGACGAGTTTCTGGCACTTTGCAGCTCAGCGTCTGTTGAATATTTGATTGTGGACCCTCCATGGCTCCCACCGCTCCCATACGGCCGCTCGACAGCGACCGACCGATGCTGCACGCGCCCGAACTTCGTGCGCCTCTCTGTAACCTTGAGCGCGTCGAATAATTCCCTCGTTGTTCACCGGCCAAACGTCCAATTGTGCGGCCACTTTGTCCCTTCGTTTCTTCCAAATTCGCGGGCCACCCTTGCCTTTGCCGAATGCGCCTCGCGGACGCGCCACGCGGAGTGCGCGTCTCGAAAGGTTCGACGAGCAGTTTTGCGCGAATTACTTACGTTATGGCCCCGTTGACGCGGCTTCCTATTTGCGAGCATTACGTTTTACCGAACCTATCCTCCGTTTTGCGGAAACGCTCGTTCGTGAGTGGCGAACGGTTCGAGGATACGAATGGTAGGTTCGTTTCCTTTTCTCGCAAAGTGCATTTTGGTCGCGCGAAATCCATCTTTATTCTATCTTAGGATCGTCGCTGACCGAAGATCGTGCGAAGGAAGACGAAGACCACGGTTCGTCTAGCGCCATTTCGATTTCATCCTCATCCGCGTGATTGCCTGACGCGGCATTTTCCTTTCGGAGGGAAAGAGCCCGGTTCGCCGGCCGCCACGGTGGTTGGGGTTCAAAAAATTGGCCGTCCAGAGAGGAGGATTTGGTATTTGGTTACGCCTCAACTTCCCGTTTTTCTCCTCCGCTTTATTCAAAGGACGACGTAGGGATATGAGAATTCTATGCATTCGAAAATCAATACGATATATGTCTAACCTCGAGGGAAACTCTCCCGTCTTTCCCCTTCGTTCACTTTTCCTAATACTCGCACCATTTTGTCATTCTCCCCGATTCCACTTTGGCCGGCCGTACACTCCAACGCGAACAAACTACCCCAGGCTTACGTCTCCGTATTCGTAATCTCAAAGCGAGCTTGCCGGATAATTCTATTCGTATTCGAACCGGTATCGGGTGGTTATCGAATCTATCGTTCGTACTTATACGCATTATAAGACGCGGAGAGCGGCGTGAGAGGGTTTTATATCGCGTACGTCTATCGCCCTCGTAAATCGACCAGGCGCTCCATCGGCTCGTAACGACGCATCGCGCCAAGATTTATAACGCCTATTTCGATTCCGAATCCGGCCGATTCGTATCCGGCTTAAATCGTTCTAAATTTGAATTTTACGGCGCCGTTTTTGTTTGGCGGCGCGAAGCCCCGTTTCTGATCGGTCCAAATTCGTTCCAGCGGGCGCCCGTCGATGAATCCGGAGGGTCGGAATCCCGAGGAAAGGCCATTTCTGCCGCGAGGCCACGCCAGGCAGAGGTACGCGAAGGACCGACGGTATTTTTTCGGATACATCCCGCTTCTCTCTTTCCGCTTACTTTACTCGATACATTCCTCCACGAAAGTCATTCGGCTTCGGAGCATTCTTTATCCCTACGGTTGTCGCTCTTTCGAATGCGACGCGAGAGGTCGCGTGCGCGACGAGTGTCCGAACCAACGTGAGAATCGATCGGATATGCGGATATACAAGCTGTAATAAATATACGCGGAAGATTGAAGCCAGGCGTTGCTCGTGATTCTCAGCAATGCGATCCTCATGATCCAGCAATCGGCGCATTGGGCGGACGTTTGAAGCGAGTAGGGCCGTGGGGCAGATCGTAGCGCAGAAAAACCTTCGAGGCAATGGCCAGGATTTGCGAACGGAATCTCCGGAATGCGAGTCGAGATCCAAGGTGGCGCCGCGTAGTCGGTGGCCGTCGTTTAGGAGGAGCGGGGGCATGGGTCTGCACACTTACGGGGACTAACCACTGAACGGGTAGGGTGTCGAGGCAGACTTCTCGTGGTACGGCAAGTAGATGAAGTGCGTACGCGATCCGCCTCCCTCTCCGGGCATCGGAAAACCGATTCGTAAACGCGTACGGACTAACCGCTGAACGAACTAGCTCTCGATCGACCCTTCAACCTCTTTCCGTGGATTATGGTAGCCGCGATTCCCTCGTGATTCGCTGCCGCTAACGTTTACCCGACGCCAAAGAAAATAGACGAGAACCCTATATTCCGAGGTCGTTATTTCTCTTGACGTTTTTAAGAATAATACCGTATTCGAAATAAAGATGACACGATGGGCTTGACAATTTTGAAATTAAAACGGGATTGCTGATTAAAACGCGTTGCAAAGGGCGTATCTTGCTTCGAATCAAATTTTCATATATATATATGTATATATATGAAATATACGCGGTCGAATCAATCGATTTTGGATCGAAAGCTCTGGCGCGTTTTAAATCGGCCGCGCCTCGCAAAGGACCCGGCGATCGCAATAACGTGCGAGCAGCGTCGAAGGCAAAACGAATCGCGACGTGGGAAGGCCCCTCTGTGAAACTCTCGAGATAAAGGAAGGTAAACCCGATGCGCTCTTCGTTGGGCGTTCCCCGCTCGAAAAGTTCCCGTGGAAACACTCGGCGAGGAGGAAGAGGCGCGGGAGGACGACGTCGATGATAAAGGCGGCCGCTTTTTGGTTCGATCGAAAACTTTTTTCATCTCGGCGGCAGCGCCTCGGCACCCTGGGCGGGAGGAGGATGGCGGAGGGTCGGCAGGGCGAGGAGACAGGAGCTGGGATCTATCCAACGCGGAGGCCATTATTCGAGAACCGGTGCCGGACGTAAGTGTTGACGGATAAGCGAAAGAGGCTCCCGTCGGTGGTAAGCGGAATCAATGCCGAAAGGAAAATGCCCAACTCCCGCGGCGTTTTAATCGATCTCCCTCTCCCTCTTCCCCTCTACCTCCGCTTTTTGGCGCTTCCCTTCCTCCCTCGTCAAACCTACCCCTCGATTTTCTCCTTCGTTTTTACCATTCTCTCCTCCCTTCCGTCCGGTCTATCCCCTCATTTTCCTTTCCATCGCGATCGATGCCTACTCGATTTTGCTCTCCCTATTTGGATTCGGGTTAATTCCAATTTCTCTACCCTCGCTCGCCCCCTCCTACCACTTACCGTATCGTCGATCGCTCGTTCTCCCGAACTCCAATTCCTCTGGTCAAGGCGCCCTTGAATTTTGGTTCTCCCTCTCCGGGCCGGCCCCTCCCCTCTTCGCGCCTCCTTCCGCCCACCCCTTTCTCTTCCCTTTTCGTCGGCGGCTCGCGAGCGTGAACGGTGAGCGGATTGTATGCGAGTCAGGCCGACAGGGCTGGAGTGGCTCGCTATCTCTACGAGAGCCCTACCAGCCCGTAGTTTGTATAGTTTCATTGAACTTGATGCGGCGGGACAGGACGTGGGATGGACGTGGCGAGGGGAGCCGCGGGATCAAACACGTACCAAGGATTCTCGTGATGCAGCTTGCCACGAAAAATGCGGGGACTCGGCTTCGCCGCGACGAAAGAATACCAAACTCCCGCGAAGTCGAAACGAGAAACGTATTGCTCGACGCAACGGCCTGTTATACGATTCTTTTTTTGTTTTTTATGGCGATAACGAGCAACGATCGATCGACGAGTGCGATCCGCGATATCGGACGAGTTGTTTTAAACCGAAGGGCAAGCCCGTGTTTCACGGGCGATACACGATTCGTTTAAATAATAAGCAGCTTACGTTCGCGTCGAAAAATATTTATTACGCCTTTATTTTATTCCAAAGGTTCTTTCTTCCGAGTATAATCGAGAACGCACTTTCGCAAACGAAGGTTCCATAACCGCGTGGTTTTAGGCGGGGCACGCGCGAGGCGTGGTACGCTTCTGGATAAAGTAGGGTCTCGAAGCGGACGAGTAAGGGCGAGGAAGGTTGGCTGCGTTATAGCGCTGGAAGGCGAGACGGGTGGCTTTCATACCGGATAATGGGATGTTTTATACCGGGCGAACGATACCACGGGTCACAATGTGTCCAGGGATAGTCGAGAGAGCGCGGGAGAGAGCGCTGATAAATATTCAGTCCCGTCATTCCTCCGGTAAACTAAGAGAGAGAAAAAGCCAGGCTCCGTTTCCTCGATCTTGATCGATCACCGTGGAAAAAAAGAAGCTGGGCTGAAACGCGGGAAAAGAATTGCATCGTGTCGAAAAAGGGGGCTGAAGGGGGGTTGAAAGTTCTCTCTCTCTCTCTCTCTCTCTCTCTGCACGACGAGGCTCGACTCGCGCCCTGGCCCTTTCGATACGAGTATGCTTTTCGAAATGTACGATTAAAAGATTACATTACGAATAAATTATACGAAAAAGTCAAACCGATGAATCACGGTTGAGCGGCCTATTAGCGAAACGGAAAAGATCGACGGGCATGGAGCCGAAAGAGCTCCGCGATGTTCGATCAAAGTGCAAATCGTAGAAAAAAGAATGGGGCGGCTATGGCGCTCGGTAGTATCGAAAGGGCTGGACCGGGCATGAAATTTGCGATAAATGCGGTACGAACGAGGAGAATTTAATCGCATTCCCGGGGCACAGCGCGGCGCGGCCGTATTCGGAATCGATGAAACGCCGGGATTAAATTCCCCCGGCATAAACGTTGATATGAACTTGCAGCGCGTTACGATACAATTTGCGAAATTTATCGTGCCATTTACAATATTTCTCCCCGCGCGTACGTTGCTGGCCCTGGAGCGACGATTCGCGCCGTCTCGATTTATACGACAGTGCAGGCACGTTTCGTTAATTGATACCGTTCCGCGGCCTACCGCCGCTTTGCATCCCTCCGCCGAACTTGCCCAATTTGCATCCCCCCAAAAAATCTCTCCTGCCGACGTCGCTGTTTGTTCATTTCGCCCGACACACAATACCGTTATTGTGTTACTCAAATTGCATATGTCTCGATTATATCCGTATCCATTACGCTTATAACGTACACTCAGTCGCGTAATTACATTTTATTCGCGCATCGTTGTAACGTTTTACGTATATTAATTCCCATGATTGAACGATTCGATTTGTTATAACGTGGAAGGAAATAATAAAGCCGCTCCGGGCGCAAAATGGTTCACCGTTTCAGGATCCACGAGCTACCGATTCTACGAAGCACCCAACTCTCGTCCCTCGCAAAACGAAATGCTTATTAAAACGTAAATACGATATTCCGACTCGACATTATTATTTTACAAGGTTACGCGTATCTCCTTTCCGTCATGATTCACGCATCGAGTCAACGAGGCGCATATGCGATTTGAATAAGACCTCCCATATCCCAAGTTTATCGCGTAAGGTAAGTCGTTTCGCACTCCGAAATCGACCAGCAGCCAATTTTGCCGAATGGCCTATCGAATTATTTACCGAAGTGTACATCGACCCGTGTCTTGCTACCGCGCTGAAAGCTAGCGCAAAACATCTGTTTCGAGGGGAAACCTTTTAGCTTTACACTCGAGAGTTCACCGAGTTGCTCGGTTAAAAACAATTAATTTATCCCCGCGAGGAAAGAACCGCGTCGACTAATTTGGGACAACTTCCGTCTGCTTGCGGAACGTAACGAAGTTTCGATTTACCGAACTTTTCAGAGACTACGCGGACTCTCATAACGCGAATGGGCAAAACGGGACAGGCGAAGGGCAGTACGAAGGGAAATACAAGAAAGCGAGAGCGGCGAGGCGCGTTCTGGAGCGCAAGGTGAGGAAAAACGAGTCGCTCGTCCGGGCGACGCATTTCTCGTACGATACTTCGAAATAGGAGCCTCTCTTTCGTTACGAGATCACGGGCATGGAAGCGTCCTCGGTCGTCCCGCTCGCGAACGATCGGCAGCCCGCAACTCCGCGACGTCTAAACCTACGCGCCAAGGCAGCGACCGACTTAGAATCCTTTGGCGAGCGTACATCCATATTTATATAACGAAGTGCAGACACGCGTACGTCCCTCTCGGTGCGTCCATTAAAAACGGATAAACCGATTCCCACAGAAATGTCGGTGTAAAACGTGTCTCAAAATGTAGATTACGTTATGCATCGCAATTTTATTCCGCGCGCGAACGGTACGGTGAGAACGTCCGAAATAACCTTTTCGCATTAACTTCTCCATATTATTTTAGTCCTCTTTCGAAAATAAAAATACGGAATGTACATTGAAAAACTCGGCCATCGCAAACGAGAGTCGAGCCAGAACGAAAAAAGCGCGGATTATTCGCGTGGTACTCGTAATACTCTGCAAATACGCGGAGAATAATCTCGATCCGTTTACTCGATCGCTTTGACGCGATAAAGCGGACGAGCTTACGCCGCGGACATTCGCAGAGTTCATTATTATTTTAGACGAGATATTCGCGATGCATCGTTCAACCGGAAACGTAATACCCGATGTCGTAGACTATATATTCTATCCTTCATCAGACGTACATCCATGCAGGGCAGGATAAAGCGTCGGCCGATTAAAGTAAGATCCTGGTGACAAGGGGTTGAAATTCGTGTTTGGCACGAGTTCCCTCGGCCGAAAGCCGTGGAAAGGCTCGCTACCTCCGAAGCTCGAACCTCGAGGCTCTCCTCGAGTTCGGTCATATCTCGATAAACGTATTCCCCCTTCCGTCCAGGTGGGCGTGGCGCGGCGACGGACAGATCGGCGACACTCGAGGAAACGTTCCGCCGGATTCCGCGTGCTTTGACGTGGCAGCCGCTCGGTGAGAGGGGCCGATACCTCGGAGTCGGATGAAGCTCGAAACGCGGAAGGTTGGGCCGTCGAGTAGCGAGACGGTATCTTCGAGCAGGATCGGCGCGACTGTCCCTGACCGCGAGCACCGATCCTGCTGACGCGAGAAATCGGATGGACGCAAGGCCTGGGGCCGGCCGTCGGCTCCCATTTATGTACTTTCCGGCAGGCTCGACGCGTTCGCACCTTTCCACGGTAGTTTCGACCTCTTGTCGCGGTGCACGATCCAACCTAAGTTATTACCGGCTCTATGCGCGCCCCAGGATATCGTTCTTTCCACGGCTTTTAGCGGCCGACTTTTATCGCGTCCACGGCTCGCGCCGCTTATATTGCGCGAGCGAAGTATCTCGATGTTTCTCTCTTCTCCGTTTGTCAAAGGGCGTCTGCTCGGAGGATGAGGGCAACGCGAGAGCGGGAGTTTCGGTAGAACGTTCTCGTTCGGCGAAATAAGGTTATCAATAATCGTCGTCGCGAGGTAGCGTGCGATGGCCGTTTCGGGCGAGCGTATTTTTTACGAGGTGCTCGGAAAAACGATTTAAAAATAAAAATATTTGTTCGCGCCGGGCGATCTTGCGAGTGGAAACGGTAACGCTACGTGTCGTATCAGCCGATCTCGCGGGGCGACCTCCCGGCGCTCGTAAAAAAAAAACATTAATTCCCTGGCACGTAATTCATTTTCGGCTCCGCGGATCTCCGCGGTAGATCTGCTGGCACGTGCTCCCGTTCGCTGATTTTCCGCTTCCGTAACGTACCGGGGACGTTTCCGGAAGATCGCTCACGCGGCGCGCAAGAGGCAGGACGAACGATACCCGTTTCTTCGTTTCGTTCCTGGCATCGTTCCCGCCATCCTTTAATCCTGCCGTCTGGCGCTGCATTCGTTCGACCCTCCAATGCTAGCGCGGATTCGGATTTGAACCATCGATTCGGCGTCGATCGGGCGCCTTTGTTTATTCGACGCTTTAACGCGAAATCAATTCGAAGTTTGGGCCAGAGATCGAGAGCTCGATCGCGAAGCAAGACCGCCGGTGCGTATCTTTCGACCGAGCTAGGCGTCCACGCGCGTAAGCCGTATCGAGGTTCGGCTCGTTTCGAACGGACGGTAGGCGGTATGTCGTCGTGCGAGTTGAAAAATCCGTAGCCCCGCGGGACGAATCTTTCTCCACGACCATCTCGTCGCCGCGCCGATAGTTTCGTCCCACCGTAACCTGGGTGCGGCGCGTTCGATGAAAATCGCGGCGATAAATCCTCGAGGATTTATCCCTCTCCTCCTCGTATTTCTAATTGTAGATTCGCAGCGTCTCTGAAATTACGGGCGGCGCGTATTTCAGAAACATTCTGCCGGTCGACGGTGCGCTATACATCAACATCGGAGAGCGGTGCGAAGGCGCGATAGGAATCGTGGCTTTGTTAAAGCTACGAGCACGTCTTTATTAATGATACGTGGTAGATCACGGCGTTTGCCGCGGCTATTACTCACCGTGGGGCGGCCGCCTTGCTCGGAGGGAGGCGAGCGTACGCGCGCTCCCAGAGGGAGCGAGAGGAGGCGAGAGAGCGCGGGGGGGGGGCGATAAAAGGAGGAGCGAGCGAGCGAGCGAGAGGGAACGTCGAAGCGCCCATCGTGGACGCATAATTTCCAGTTGCATTAACGGGCGTGTGCGCGCTCATTACCTCGCGCAATCGTATTATTACTCGGCCCCGCATAAACAAGACCGATCCGGCGCTCGATCTTCCAGGATGATAAATAGGAGAGACGCAAAGTCGGGATTTTCGAGGCGAGCCGGCGCAACCCACCTCCGTTATCTCCGCGCTCATCTTCGACACCCGCGCCCGCGACTCTCCTTTCGCCCCCAGTTACGCGTATATCAAATTCGCTCGTTCCGGCAAAAACCGACCTTTCGTTCTTCCACCGCGGTCTCGTCGCTAACCATCGCGGACCGCCCCGGGACAATGTACCCCGAGCGCCCGTTCGCTTATTCGCCTAATGGATTCTGCTGGTCGTTCGACGAGGCAAAGAAGAGCGCGCTTCTTGGTTCGACGAAAGCTCGCGCGCAAAACATATTCGACGTGGAGCCATGCCGCGAGAATTCATCGTTCTGCCCATTCGGCTTCTGGATCTCCTTCGGATCGTGCATTTACGTCGGCCTCCGGGGGGGGGGGAGGGGGGTACGATCGGACGCTCGTTTCGAGCATCCAGCGGCACAATCGTTCGGAGCAACGTCCACCGTTTAAGGCGAGTTCCAAACCAGCCGGATCTCTCGTAAACACTGCCAGGCCGAAGGAGCCGGGGAGAACGGCCGAGAAGAAACGTCGTAAGCGGATACGAGTACGGAGCCCTATCCGGTACGGTCGAACATCGGCCGTTATTTCACGCTCGGTTTTAAATCTCGAGCGGCATAACGTACCTATCGCGCGAAAAAATCGCCGAAACGGCTTCCAACGCGGAGACTCGACGGAAAGCGGTCGTTTCGCGAATCAAAACTCGGTAAAGCGAGTAAAGATCAAAGGATAAAGCCAGGCGCATCGTTCGAGCGAGTCACGGAAATGATATCCTCGTTACGGCGAGTCTCACGCGATCGCACCGTGCGTACGGAGCTCGTTACCGCGGAACGATCTCGCGGAAAGCAGGTTCGCATCCGAGAGGAATAACGCGTTCGGCGGCGGCTCGATTTCGTAATAATCGTTGGACGGGCAGAGCAGCGGGTAGGGTCTGTGGGAGTCCGAGAGGGCCGAGAAGTCGGGCCGCGCGTTATCGTGGATCTGCCGATAGCGAGATAGGCCGGCGTCAATTAACCGCTCGGCGTCTCCCTATCAAACGCTCGACGCCGGACCCTAACAAGGTTTTTCGTTGGCCAAACCCGAACGGCCCGGCCGACTGATTTAAATAAACCATTACCGGGTGGTATCTCTCATCGGCGGACCGCGCACCTCCCTCGCCTTCCGACGCTCTCCTTCGTGCTCGAGCCGGAGAAAAGGCCGCTCGAGAGGAGCGGAGAGGATGAGGAGGAGGAGGAGGAGGAGGAGGAGGAGAGCACCTGCGGGTACGGCAGCATCCTCCTGGGCTACCGCGGTGGATGCGCTGGCTGCCAACCGCGACATACGCGCTAACGACTGATGGGCGAGCCAGATAGAGCCTGTTAGCCAAACGCCATGCTCCTTATAGAAAACGAATATGTTCGCGGTTCGGCCCTGTTAACGCTGCCCGGAGAACCAGGGCTGATATCTGTGTTCGTACGCCGGGCACGGTACGTCGACCGGCCTGGGTTATAGGTGGTACGCGTCGTGTACCACCGGATATTCATCTTCCTGCGCTTTGTTCGGCCAGCATTGTTCCCGGGGTAGAGCTGCGGAGGGAATTTCGCAGGAACCATCGACGCGCCCGCCGCGATAGGTCCGCGGTGTCGATTTAGAGTACGTTTTATGGGACACGCGTGACGCGGCCCTATCTTCCCTTGAATCTGCCGGGAGCATCGATCCGGCCGCGTACGGCCTGCCCTCGAACCTCCCTCCCGATTATTTGCTCCTGGATTACGCCTATCCTGCACCGAGAGTAAGGACGAGCACCTCTAAATACGGTTCTTCCTTTCTCCCTTCTTTTTCGGCGTGGCTCGACTCACGAACGATGCGGAGCACGCCGAGGGAAGCGTCACTCGCGCAGCCCGTCATTTACGATCGATCGTCGTTTTGCGGAAGCTCGAGACTCGCACTCGATACCAAGATCGACGTTCTCAGTTCCGGAATACCTTTGGAAGGATTCGACTTGTACGATTATATCGTATCTTCCCTCGACAGCTTTCCGTCGAATCGAGGACGCGCCTGACAATAGCGTCTTTGACTCGAAAAGGGAAAAAGAGATAGCATCCCGGAATCTTGAGTGCTAAAAGGTACGGACGTTGGTACGCGTTACATCGAGAGTAAACCAATATACTCTCGATTCCTCGATTGATTCGCCGCACCGATCGATTATCGTTGCAGCGCTTAATAGTCGCTTCAAAGCCGACTCTTTTTCGACCTTCTCCCTCGTTTAAAGTAATGATATATCGGATTCGACGCGCCGCCGAGGAGAAAGTTCGAGAAGCCGTTCGAAGATGTTAATTATTATTACGCGAGTAGGGAAAAAAAGGCACGCCTCCGTCCCGCCCTCGGATCCACGATGCGAACGATTCGTGTCGGTCCACCGTTCGATGGAAAATTCCAGGCTCCCGGTGCTCCACCCCTCCGAAAATTCGAATTCGATTTTTATACGTGGCAACCGTACACGGTTTATACGCGGCACCGCCTATTTTCCTATTAATTTATACGCGCGGGCACCTGCGCTTCTCGAGGCAATCAATTCCCGGTCTTAATTACACGGATTCTATTCGTTCCCCAGCAGGAACAACGCGCCGCATATTTCTGCGGCTTCGATTTGATAAACCATGGAACGCGCAAGACGAATTTGTGAGGTGGTGTAAAGGAATTCTTGCTAGAAAAATTGATCGGACCCGCGTTCTTTCGTACCGGCATTTCGTATCAACGAAATCCGTTACGGTATTTCGAGCAACGCGCACGCGATTAATTATAGAGCAACGTAATTTCGAAAAAGCTCGAGCCTCTCTCAAGCGGAAGACTCGCAGCTCTCTAGAGACCGCTCGTCTTCGTGTAACATAGTATACCGTAAACGAAAAGCCAGAGGATTCATCATCCTCCCCCTTTGGTTTCTCCTTTCTTACGCGTGCGCCTTGTCGCGCGAGAACGTACACGTGTCCCGGGTTGTTTGGGAACACCAGCGGCCGCGAATCTGGATGGCGGAGGAGTCGCGCGTACGAAGCGAGCTCTCGCGAGAGGGGGAGGCAGAAACGCGTCGTTGAACAAACTTTGGGCGTAACCCACGCGCGCATAAATCCCTGCGTACGCTAAAGTGTCGAGATACGAAGGCGTGCGCGCATTCTCTCATCGTGGCCGTGCGTGTATCTCGTCTACGCGTGGGATGCTCGCACGCACCGACGGTCACGCATCCAGCCACGCTCGTATCCGAGGTCAAACCGCGCCCCTTTCTCTCGGCAAAATTTCCGAAATTTCGATCGTCCTCTCCAAACTGGCACTGCTCTTCGTATCGTTAGATACGTTGAAACTGCACTCTCTTGGGATCGGTGTCGGATCGACTTAACCCGCTGACGTAATTCGAAGTTCGCTTACAGCTTGGCAGTACATTCTTGCTATCCTTTCGATCGGCACAAATTGAGATACGCGATCGCTAAGAAATACTGCTAAAAAAAAATTTATAAAACGATATTCTCGAATATAATCATTCGGATTCTGACGCGATCTAGCTGTCGTTCCAGGGCTTTTTCTTCATTGCCCACGCGAAAGCCTCGACGCGATTACGTAGAATTACGTTCGATCCTAGTTTTTGCGGTCCTCGTGCGGTGCGTTGCATCGAACGGCAGGTGCCTTGGTCCAGCTCTGTCGAGTTCAAATACGTAGTTACGCGCAGGGCGTGTTGTTGCGCCCAGTGTGATTTAGCGAGGCCCCCAGGCCCTGATGGATCATCCATTGAATGGTAATCTTCGTAGCCCCGAGGCCCGGCTCCGAGACTCGCCCGTCCCTCTCGCGATCGTTGATGACGTCTGCGAATTCGCGCGCCCGCGTTTCGGGCCTACTCGCACCCTCTTCAGGCCCGGCAGTCCTCGCGGCAAACCCAAACCCTCGCTCTCGAGCCGTTCTCGACCCTCGACCCATATTTATTCCTCCTTTCCTCCTTCCCTTCACGATGTTGCGAACCGACGATCGACGGCGCTTGGACCACGACCTTGATCGGATAGTAAAATTCGGAAGCGGTTACCCTGATTCGAAGCTACGAATAGAATAGCCCTCGCCATAATACAGCTCGTTCCTTGAACGTTGCTCGGATAACTCAGACCTATCACCGTTTCGTTTCCCTTACTACCCGAGTTAACGAGATCAATATGCGTGGCTCGACTTCGCGTACCCGCGTACCTCGATCAAATTTACTTCGGTAGATCGGGGGACTCGCTCATTGTATCGTCAGAATATATACGCGTATATATGGATAATATAATAAAGCGATACGCGAGTCGGTAAGGATATCTTCTTGCCGGAGAAAGGTGGGAATTTCGAGGATGACGATCAAGATCGAAAAACGCGTCTTCGCGAAACGAAGCGAGATGCGACGATATAATACGCAAAACGCGACATAACGCGTGGGGAAAGTTTGCAGCCGTTACTCGCCAGCCGTCACCGTGACACGCACCTGTGTGGCCCGTCAAACGCTCGTACGGAGTGCCGAGAATTCGAGGGTGTAATTAATATATGGCGGTTCGTCGAACCGAGAGCGATGAACGCGCCTAGCGCAGGACGCACGCCCATCCCATCGGCGAATACAATGCGTATAAATCGTCATGAATTTTGAGAGGCCTACAATTTCGTATTCAATTGCATTTTCGTTCGGGGCTCTGCCCAGTCTGCGTCGCCACCTCCTACCACCACCCGCAGGCTTTGCCATTTCTCATGATTGCAGGTTCCACTCGCTATGGCTCCCCTGCTCATCCTTTCGCGCGCTCGAGTCCGTCTGCCCATCGGATATACTCGAAGGACCTCCGATTTCCCAGACCCACACCTCGCGGATCGTTATCGCGTTCCTGGACGGTACAAATTTGATCGAGCTGCGAAGAAAGGCGGCTGATTTGTCTCTTAAACTAATCGTGTTTAAGTCGAATCTAAATTAGACCGCAAAGCGTTCGGAATATCATCTAAATCGTTCGCGGCATCTAAATCGACGGACGTTAATTTTCACGTTATATCGCGTCACCGCGAAAAGGAATGCCACTGCATTCACGTCCGCGAGCGCGTTAACCACGGTCCCCTCCGAGTACTCGAAACACCTCCTTCCAAACCTTTGCGAGCTTGGCAAAAGCGAGTTGCCGAGTTGTCCATAGATGAGAGCCGAACGGACGAAGGTTCGAGCACGAGTATGCGTCGCGATCGAACAGCGGTAGGATCGTAAAGCGTTATTCGTGAAAACATATTTTACGGCGCCCTCGAACGCGATGACTTTTTGTACGAAGCGGAACGATCGGTGCGTTATTAGATCAAAATGCGAGTACGTGGGTTTTTTTCCACGCTCCCCCGTGCCGAAGCTTCGAGAAACTTTGGTCCCTCCTCGCGCCGGACCTTCGCTCCGCACGCACTTTCCTCCGGGCTTTATCTCGACTTATTTATCATCGGCCTCGAGATCAGCCCGGTCGATAAAACCGAGGTAAAGCGAGGCGTAAAACAATCTCAATAATACTATCCGGCTCGTACCGAAATGCAAACACGTTGCAAGACAAGAAAGTGCGTATAATCGGCGGACGGCCACGGGGCCGCCAATTAAAAAGTCATGTCGCATTATGCGGGAGTGGATAAAACGCGCGCCGGGGGGAGAACTCTGGGAATGCGATTACGCGATATTTAATTGGATCGACGTCGATGCGGAAGCATGGCTCGTTGATTAATATTCCGGGAGAAACCAAGGACGTTTATCCAAAAATTCGGCCGCTGTAAATGCGGAGAAGGGCACTCTCGGCGCGTAGTAGATTTTTCGAGGAATCTCTCGAGCGAGAGATCGATCGCTTCGTTGCCGCTTCGGTTTACGAGTTTCTGACGCATGCCGGAACGCGAGAGGCGGATGAAAGAGGCGAAACATCGCGGCCAAAGTGAATTTACGGAAACTTGTGGGATGGGAGAAGACGACCAAAGCGATATTTCAGGTTTCGACGGACACGACCCGATTCCGTCATAACGAATACGCTTCTCCCCGATACATCGGCCCTCCGAGGCAGCGCCTAAAGCAGGCCCGACAACGCAAATTGCGCCTCGTGCCGCATTGGCGACCCAAATTCCGACGTCTTTTTTAAAATCGTTTTCGTTCGTTAAAAATTTAAAGCGTAACATAAAACTACAAATACCGGATGCTTTTCGAAAAGACGTTTCGTCGGGTATGACCGCGGGTCCCGCGTTGGTCGATCCACTCCCAAAGTTTACGATGAACGTCGAGAGCCGGAAAGCTGATATTCTTGCTCACCCCGGGCCGTCTTTCGATCTTCCGCCGTAACGAATCTCGAATCGATCGCGGACCACCGTCGCACTTGTCTCGAGATTAATCTTGGAAATAAAATACAAACTACCTCTTCCACTCGTCGAACCAAAGCTCGGGGTACGAAGCATCGTATCCGACAGCCATAATCGAAGGTCGATCCACTTTGCATGCGCGGAAATATCTCCCGCGTGGCACACGAGCATTTATCTCGCTCCACGATGCACGATGTACCGAGCAGGATACTCGTGCGCCACTCACGCCCGGAAAATCGGAGGGCGATACGAAAATCGATAGTCTCGTCAAAATAGTTTCCTCAAAGTCAAAGTAGAATCTCCGTGGCCGAGGTGAATCTAGCTGATAAGTATAAAAAATAGTTGAACGGCGGTAAGAGCTGGAAAGGATCCGCGTATAAATGCGGGGCCGCATAGCGAAATCCGATGATAAATCGAGATAGGCAGATGGTAGGTGGTTTACCCTACAGGTGGCTATAGCCGTACACCGAGGTACGTATATACAGAGGCGGCAGGGCTAACCGTATAATGCAGCCGAGTTATCCGTACGGAGGAGAGACTCCATCTATCATCCTGATCTCATCCAGCGGCTTAGGCGACCCCGATACGTCATTTTCCAAATCTCGAGGCGGCATGCCCCGAGATTCTCGGATCGACGCGCCAGACGGAGGCCGGGGGATGAAAAAAGGGGGCGGGAGGGGGGGGCGAAGGGGGCAGGGGGCGGAAAGAAACTCGCGACGGGAAGGACGTCTAGCCAGTGCCGGCGCACCGATGCATTTTCTCACCGTCGGAAACTGACGCGCCGTTGTCTACATCTCGGATTCAGCCACCGTGACGAATAAATAGCCTCCCACGTGCCTCCCGCTCTACCAAAATATTTTCTCCCTCCGTGCCTCGGGCCGCTCCGTTACGAATTCTTTATGGGCCGTTCCTTGATTTCGTGCGAATCGCCCGGGCCTCCGTGAAACGCCCTAGGAACGATCCCAAGCATTCGTCCTTGCTCCACGCCTCCCATTTGGCGGAATTATCATCGCCTTTCTCGCGTCATTAGCCTCGGTAATTCTTCGATTCGCATCAAAGGCGATTCCTGGGATTGGCGAAAGTTTCGCGAATATGACGAGTGCATGGAAATAACGGGGCAAGGATAATTTGCATGGCACGCAAGAGCGAGCGAAGGGAACGAGGCGGATCGGAAAGGGCGAATGACCGGTTCGAAAGATCACCGAATGGAGAAGACGGATAGAGATCTCGGCGAAGCATGAGCCAAACGGAGCGCATACCTGAACATATCGGCATCGCGCCTGTCGCTATCGGGCACGTGTATTCTCGGCTATTCGAGGAGACGTATACTTAAGAGCTTGGCCCGGCACGTGTTTGCTTTGCTCGAGCTCTCACCTCGAGCGGCCTTAAACTTTGCGCGCTTTACGCTCTTGCGAGTTTTACATTATAATCGTGTACATCGATAAACCACGATGTACGTCCCTTTTATTGACCCATCGTAATTCAAATAAAGTAACGAGATCGGGTAATTTCGAAAACGGAGATAATGAAAGAGACATTCGGACGAGTTTTCGCGGCGTGCTTTTAAAACGGAACCTCGTCCCGTTCGTTCTTCTCCGTTTCATCGAGACGTCGGTGATACGAGGCTTATGTCGAGACCACCTCGAGATTATCTCGAAAGAAAGATCCGAGATTCGAAGACGGTGCAGATCCGTAGCCTTGCTTCCGTACCAGCCGGACTCCTACTTCTTCGTCGTATCGCCACACCGTCAACGCGATACCGCCAACGATTCGAGGATAATCTTGGGCGTAAAATCAAATGGGTAGCGCACTTTGAAGGGCGAAAATAATCGGCTCCTCTAGCGAGAAACTAGAGAGAATCGACGAATATGCCGTTCGGTTTGAACTTTCCGAGGAGAAAAGTATCCATCGCGATAGGAGCATAAGCTTTTCGATTTTAATACGCGTTTGTCCAGCCCGACGATTTCGGCCGAATACGCCTTAAGATTCTTTTCGTGTTTCCTCCACGTTTCTCCGTTCGAGAGGTCGGTAATTACATGGCGGACAGGTTAGAGGAAAGAGTTATGGCGTTCGCCGGAGCACGGTGTCTTATGGGAGTGGGCAGTAACTTGACCGAGGCATTAAGACGATCTCCCGCGGCGCCCATGCATACATTACGGTAACCGTCTTTGACTCTCCTCCTTTTTCGACGACACACGCGTTAAAGGGAAGCGGTACCGAGTCGATTAGCTCGGTGCGGATGATGTACGACACTCTCGACTTGGACAAAGGGAGAAATACTCGAGGGTTGACTCGAGGCTGAACGCGGCATCGCTTCCGTCGTATCGCCCCCAAAGTACTCGGCCCTTTCGTTTGAATTCTCTTCCTCGGCTTTTTTCCTTATGCTTTTTTTTTTTTTGTACGCCCCGTGTATTCAGGAGTCGATTGCTGCGCAAACCCGCGGGCAATAATAGCCACCGGAAATTTCATTTCAATTTCATATTTCCCCCTCGTATACCATTTACCCATCGCAAAATTCGAACTCTTTGTTCCTCTGTAAATAAATGAAAAACAAAAGGACGAACGGTGAAACACCGGCGAAACGTGGAACAAACGGTCTTGCGTTTGACCCTTTTCGTCGATACGGAGCGTTGTGCTTTCGAGCGTGAATGACAAAGCCGGAGCCTCCGGATACCGTCGTACGGAAGGATCTCGATCCGATTTGGTTTCGACCTTAATTCGCCGATGCGAATGCCTCAACCGCCGGCGGAGGAATGCAGATGCGCCCGGTGCAAAAGGCACGGAATAACTCGGTTTCACCGGCGACCCCGCTCGCCCACTTCCGGGTATTCCTTTCCAGGCTTCGAGCCTTTTTCCTGGCCGTACTCGCGCCGGTGTATCGACACCCGTCGACGAGGGTTTTCTCGGACGCTTCCTCCGTAAAAGAAAGCCGATACAGAAGAGCCGACGCCGAGATAAGTATGATTATACGGCCCGGAGGAGTTACGTAGCGTAACGAACAGTGACTGTCATTCTCGTTCTCGGACATGTCCCTGCGAGTTCTCTCACCCGCTTCGATAATAATATTAACGAAGCGTTCGGTACGATCGGTCGCGGGAATCGGTATCGACTCTCATACGTACCGCCCTAGCCGCTCGCCCGTATCGAGATGTGATTATCGAGACGAGAGCGTGGGACATAATTAGTAACGATTACGGCCTTAATAATGACAACTCGATACGAGCAGAGCGCATCGCGTGGACGGTGATATCGCGCGAAGGCTGCACGCACGATCGCGCGATTCGAGGGACGTCGAGATTTCCCTCCTTCATCGACGATCCTGCGTAGTTTAGATTTTTTCTCGAGAGTCTTTCAGCTTCGAGCTTCCCAGGACCCTCGGAATCTCTCGCAAACTTCTTCCCGATATCCCGTTACGCCTTTCCCCGCCTCTCCCTTCCTCACTCCCACCGCGAAAAGTCTCCCCGATCGCCGAGCAAATTCCTCGACGGACGGCCCTCCTTCGAGCATTCGTGACTCATTAATAATTTTAATAAGGGACCTTAATGGAGGGGACCGAACGTCACCCTCCTTTCTCTCCGTTCCCTCCGCCTCCCGATTACGATTCACCGCCTGCTTCCAGCTTTTTTCCAAGGGAGCCGTCCGCGAAAAAGGAACGCCGCGAGGAGCGAGTCAACTTCGGTGGATTTTCTTCTGGCCGGTGAATATCGTCGTTGGATGCCGGACGAAAGCGCGTCCTCCTCGTCGACGATCGTCGATCGAATCGGGCACATCGACGGACGGGTATCGGGTTTCCGATTCGTCCGGTTCGTCGGTACGACGAGTTTGTTCCACTCGCATAATACCGGCATCGTGCGCCAGCAATAGGGCCCCACGTTCGTCTTATTCTCGCCAATTTATTTCATCTTATTAATATCATTCGCGGAGAATGGTAATCGAGGAGACGACGGACGAGTTATTCACCCCGACTCCTCACGGCCTCTCGCGCAAATACGTAACGGTGGCATTTTTATCGCGCGGCCTTTGATCAGCGATACGTAAGAAGAATCCTCGTTCCCTATCCACGGTAGAGAATTGATTAATAGCCCGGCTAGTTTTGCACGCCAAGAATAATTAACGGTCATCGTTAATTGACCGAATAAATTGCCGGACGAATAGTCACTTCGGTCCACCCTTTCGCGATCAAAAGAAAGAGCCAGCCCCGCCGAATGTCGTTCCCTCGCATCGACCGAACGACCGAACCTCCGACGGACCGGCCGACCGACCGACCGACCGACCGACCGACGGAACATTGGGCGCGCAGAGGAGAGGAGACGGGGGAAAAAAGAAGACGCGGACGTCGTCGTCGCGCTGGTCCGCCTTCGGTCGACTCGACGATTCGCGCTTGCCCGTAGATCAGCCGGCTCGCGCTCATAAATCGTGATTAAATCGAGGGGACCTCGTAAATATCCTGGCTGAAAGCTCGGCGAAAGAGCGCCGGCGAAAAGGAACTACGCGCCGACGAGGAAAGCGGCGTAAGAACGGGGCGAGCATAACGAAGCCGAAAATCGAAGAACGCGGCAATCGCTATCGATGCCATCGCGTATGCCTTTCTACGTCCCCTCGATCCTCTCTCCCGCGATCGCCCGCCCCTCGCCAACTCGTACTCGCGAGCAAGATTCGACCGTTTCGGAATGTATCGGTACGTACGAGATAAGAATAATCGGGGCCGAAGAACTCCCAAAATTTTGGGAATTTGCTTAATCGCGAGAAACTAGCCTCGCGATGCGCGTTCCGCGCGTATTTTCCCGAAAAATGTACGCGTTTGAGGAAGTAGCCCAAAATACGAGGAACTCGCGGAACGATAAACCAAAATAACCGGGAGCGGGAGGATTCTCAAGATTCCAGAAATTCGCCGCGCTGCGAGAGGGAGAGAGAGACCGGTCTTCGGTAGGGCGTCGGCGCGGAAGAAGGAAAAATCCCGAAGAAGGAGAAAAGCGGCGGGGGCGGTGGGAGTTCGGCGGGACGCGAGGCGAGCAAGAGGAGCCACGAAAAATCCGCGCGAAGGCGCTAATTGCGAGGGGAACGTGGCCTCCTCGGCACGGGTGTAAAATTCATGCACGGGATCGTGGAACCGGTCCTCCGCCCCCCTCCGCGAGGCCAGGATTCAAAGCGGCCCCCGTAATTTGGGATGACGCGAAAACAAAGGGATGGCAGGGCAGGCGGGACGACAAAGGGAGCGAGGGAGCGAGGGAGCGAGGCAGCCGGGCTGGAAAGCGGAGAGGAAAAAACGGCGAAAAAGGGTATCGGTATCCGAGCCGAGGCTGGGTGGCTGTCGCGCGCAATTATCGCGTCTTGGCGAGTTCAAAGGCGGCCTGGAGGACCCTCGGGGGTAAAAGTGTTGGGAAGGTGACGAACGCCGATGCGGGAACGAGCCGCGTACGACGACCCAGATAGACCCGGATAGACCCGGATAGACCCGGACAGACCGGTGCTCGCCCTTCGCGAGACCTCCGCGTCGCCTCGTTCAACCCTTTTGCGCTCCAAGACCCTTCCTCTTTGTCCCTTACGCGCCTCCCTTGGAACCGTAGCTTACGCCGCGCGCCGAGCGACTCTTTAACCCTCTCGATACCATCGCCGAGCATGGTCGGCCAACCGCGTGTCCGACCAAAGTCGCGGAAGCATCCTAACGCGTCGATCGGACTTCCGCGCCTCTCGCATCTTCGACGAGCGAGCTAAGCCGGGGCCCGTCGAGTCGAGAAGGTAGGTTCGAGGCTGACCTTTCGTTTCGCGCCTCCCCGGCTGCCGCCTCCGTCGTCCGGATTTTGCGCCGTTTCTCGTCTCCTCGACACGACCACCGGCTCTACCGACGGCACGTCTCCGCTGTTTCCTCGTCTGCGCCATACATTCTGGCCGAGTCATTTGCATCATCTTCGCCGCGGCGAGGGCCCTTGGCATTCACCGCGAGCGTCGTTACTCGCGACGATGATTGCACCCCGGCTGGAACCTCTCGACGTTTCTCGCGAAAAAGTCCGGAGACGCGAGAGACGCCTACGATTACTAAAGCCGCGTACGCCCAAGGACTGGAGAAACAAACATCCGTTCGTTGATGCATTCGGATTTATATTCTTCGCGCCTCGCCATAATTATGGACGGTCGTACCTTCGTTCGGTTTTTCACGATCGCTTGGAATCGTCCGGTTTAACCGTTGCGTTCGCGCCAATCCCGCCAGCCACTAAATATCTAGCCATATTTACGTGTGCCGATTGCGTCCTTAAAGAATAAGCGGGCGGAGAAAAAATGTCGATAGACCGATACATCGATAATGGCCATGAGCCGCAACGAAATCATGGGTAATCTCGACGAATACCCTGTCGCAAAGTTCTACGATTATCGAAAGAAGTGACCGATCGGTCCGGTAGATCTAGCGTTATACGCGATTCGAGGAATACGAGGCTCGTTCGGAGCAAAGAATCTCCGGCCGTCGTTGAAAGGGCGCTTCGGAGTGGGACGCGGGAAGCGCGTGGGAAAGCTCCGAGAGCATAGCGTGTCGAGCACGCCGTAGTAATCCTGGAAACAAACGTATCGCGTATCGGGGGGAAAATAGCCCCGCATCGGGTTTCAAAATCGTCCTCCTCGCATCGCCATCGATATCCGCACGCCGCACGCGTGAGATTTCATTAAGCGCACCGCCATGTCCACCGGCGATACTTCTGCCGGTGCTTAACGACAGATTAATATCGAATTTATGGACGAACTTGGACGTTATTGAGCCCCGACGGAGGGAACTTCTTGCCAGGCTGCAGCTGCACCGCCACCTCCGTACGGTGGTCAAAGTTTTGACCCCGGCGCTGGACAAAATTATCGTCGAATAAGCTGCGCTCCCTCGTTGCTCGATCGTCGCGATGATAGCGTTTAATGTATTCGCGAAGAGAGGGACTTGGCGAAAAGATCGTTTCCCCTACTTAATGTGTACGTGTACGTTCTTGCTTTTTGGACGTTGTTGTGTAATTCGTTTAAAAAGGGTGTTTCTGAGATAATACGGCTCGAGGATGCTCGAGGCAAAGTATAATCCTACTTTGTTTCCTCGCTTTCCTTCTCGTTTGGAAGACTGAATTTTCGATCGCGGATTCGTCATATTTACACCCTATTTTTAATTTTAAAGAGAAAAGAGAGGGTGCAAATTATTTTTACGTTTATTTCTACTCGCATTTCGCTTCGTGGGACACAAAAATTCAGTCATCGGCGTGTATCGAAGTTTAAGACCTTTTTTTTTACTCGCCAACGCGTAGCGAGGGATACAAATTTAATTACCGAGCGTAACTTAAAATCCGTCGTTCCGGTTTGTTTATTAATATATTTCCTCGATTCGCGCGTTTCGGAGTAATTAAAAAATATTATTCTCGTCCAGCTAAAACGAGTGTTTTCACCACTGTGCGCCGCAACGCGATGGGGAATTAATGCGCGAGACGCTAAAAAGGGGTTGCTAAAAAAAATCGGGCCACCCAAATCCGATCGAACTCTTTCCCCAGATCCCAGACTCCGACACCGACCTCCCAAGCTTATTCGATCGTCGATTCTCTCGCGGCAAATCGCTACGGCTTTGGCATCCGCCTCCTCAAAGTACGGCATCGGATATCCAAGATTCGATCAGAGATGGCGCCTTTGAATTCCTTCGACGGAACCTACGAAAATCCTAGTAGCACCCTAGTCGATTTACAACCTAATTCGAAAGATGGATGGTATCCGTAAAAAGAAACACAGTACGTATTTACAGGTTTGACGTTGACGCTAGTGGCAAGGGAAAGGTAGCGAGTCAAAAGAAGAGAGCGGGAGGGCCAAAAACCAGAGGATTCGAGGCTCAGAGCAATTGCCTGGAAGTCAACGTCGAACCGATCCTCCGCGCGCTACGAGAGTGGAACTTTCGACGGTTATAAGGCAGCGAGGAGAAAATCGTTTTGGAATGTACGCAAAGATTTAACGAAGCGAGTCGTTTCTCGCACACCGGCCGACTTCCGGCGTATACGCAGGAGAAATTGAAATAGCAGGAGGAACGGATCGACGGAAGAGGGGAGGGGGAGGGGGAGGTTACGCGTAAAGGGAGCAATTTCTCAAGTGATTACCTTAAAGAAGCTGGAAGATATTCGAGCCGTCGCGTAGAAGCGGCAAACCGGCCGGAGTGACACCGAGTTTCATGGTTCGAGGAAGGCTGGGGTGGCCGCGGAGAGAGCGGAGAGGAGAGCGGAGAGCGAGAGCGAGAGGGGGATGCGGGGCGGAAGGAGGAGAAGGAGCTCCCGCTTGCTGGAGGAAATTGAAAAATCGGAGTAAAAAGGACGCGCCCCGATGCTCGGCGCCGGTGCGGGGATAGGCGGGCGCGTGTCTGCGCTCGCCACCGACCGCGGAGTATTTAATTTAACTTTTTCCTCCTTTTGGCCGCATTTCCAATTTTCCCTCGAAGCCGGGCCAGCGCGAGTCGGAGGCTAAGCCGCGGCTCGAGCGCCTCGAACCTTGCGCGCCACGGAACTCGCTCCATCCAGCGGCCTATTAATCCATTATTGTCCTCCCTCGAATATCGCTCTAGCCCCGACCGCTCGCCATCGACGCGTCGCGATCCTTTTGCGCCTCGGCGTAATGCACTCGCGGTTGCTCGCCTACTTTTGGAATTTTTAAGCGCCGCTCGAGTGCGGACGGAAGCGCGAATCGTCGGAAGGGGAAGGACTTTTCGACCTACCGCGGGCGATCGACCGAAAGAAATTCGTGAAAGAAACGAGGGAAAGTCGGTTCCCGGTTTTCGGAGTCCGTCTCGTCTCACCTTCGATCCTCTTTTGTCGTAATTCTATACGATCCGTAAAGACACGAGTCGTCGAAGGACGATACGTCCGATAGAAAATCCGCAATCCTGGAATTTCGGTTCCCGCGGCTAACAGGTGCGTGCCGGGTATCCCCGATAGAGTCATTATCGAGCAGGTGAATCATTATACTCGCAGAACTCCCCGAACATCGTTTCTGGGCCACACGGGAAGATGAGGGTCCATACCTGGCCGTTGTACACCTGCGAGCAGGTAGGCAATCAGGCTCGACGGCCGCGGCTAATAAGAGAAACCGAATCCTTCCTGGCGGGCATACGCCTCGCCTTGGCCCAAAGGTGGGGAGTGCAAAGTGGGCGAAACTCTTAGTGCTCGTTAACGATCGTTGCGGGGAGACGCGCTTCTACGTCTTTATTGCCAACGTTCGCTGAAATTTACCGGCCAGCGATCGAGGCGCAAAAAGTTCGAGACGAAGGACATACGCGCGTATCGGCTATTTGAATATCGGCTGCTCCGCTACCAAACATCCGCACGCTCGCGTTACGGGGGGATCGAGAGATACTCGAGGCTTTCGATCGTGTTTACCTTTACAAAATCGGCGGAGCTGCCTATCTCGCTCGATGCTCGCGTCCCACGCTTCTGGCTTTCACCGATCGGACCTTATTGTCAGAATCTATGACACCGTTTGCTCCCGCGATAATCAAATGGGCTTTTTCTCCGCTTCGTTGAGCCACCTTGAGAAAGCTATGAGCTATGACTGTGCGAGTACGGTGTAAAAGTATTCTAAGAACGTACGAGCATATTACATTGGCCGTACATCCATCCGATTTTTGCACGTCCGTTTGATATATTTAATTTGTGCATCTATAAATCAACGTCCATTCGTTTCATTATGTTGTCGTTTACTCGACTTTAGAGGCGGAAGGTCTTGGTTTATCGGAAAGCACGTCGTATGGATGGTCGCCGTGGAAAATTCCAAGCGCGTCGTCGCGCATCTCCGGTTTAGATCCCAGGGATGTGCGGCCGAGTTCTTCCAAAAGTGGCGGGACTGTGGTTTATGCATCGGTCGGGAAAATTTCGAGGTTCGAGGATTTAAAAACCGATTATGCACGATAGAAATCCGTGCTACCGCCGACAGCGGGATCCTGACGGGTCATTCACCGGTCTTCAAATTCCTACGGTTTCGAGAAAACAGCGTAGCGACCGAACGGAAGATTTAAAATCAAATAAGACTTAACGGTTTCCGTACTATTATGGAACAATAAATTAACTTGGAAGATGCTCGTATCCGATTCGAAGTTGGTCCAGCGGCTCCAGTGGATAACTCGTTGCGCTCTTGCAAGATAAACCACGGTTAATCCGTCCGATCTTGAGAAGAAGACCGCGTCGAAAAATCCTTTGGCCGTGCGCCTTTATCGTTACGTTGCTTCAATATCGATGCTCATTTTCTACCTGCTACCGCCTTAACTCTGATCCCTATCACCAGGACACATCGCCGGCAGCGCGAGACAAGAATCGACGCATCGGTCCGAAAGCGCGTCATTTTCCGCCCTCGTATTCTTCATTCAGCCTTATTAACGACGACGGTGAATTCGATGCCTATCGTGAACACAGGCAGGTCGGAAAACACGCCGACCAGAGTACGAAATGGTCGTGCGAGGGATGTAAGCAACGCCGGAGATTCCGTCCGCTCCGAGCGTCGCCCGCGCGACTGCAGAAATTTATCCTTGCTTCGATCAATGATAGAAGTAAATCCATTGTCGGCGCCGGGGAAGAAACTTTCACTCGAGAGCAATACGGCAATTAGCGTGAAAATAAGCGGGGCGAGCTTTAATCGTCGGCTTCGTTACGAACGCGAACATTTATTCAACGGATAAAACAGATTTCTACGTTAACGTTAACAATGTTACGAACTCGTTAGGACGGGCCAAAGGCAGGTACCGGCGGACAAAGGGAGAAAGGAAAATCTCGCGAGTCGGGCGCGTTGAAATATCTGATTTCAGGAAGAACCTTTAGCGCGGAGGACGCGTAAAGCGGGAGAAACGCGGGCACTCGATGGATTCCCGTGAATTTATAGAATCGTTACCTTTATCATTCGCTCGTGCTCGCGATCGACCGAGGAGATTCGACCCTTTACGACTGTTGGAAACGACTCTCGGCACGGCCGCTTCGATCCACCTGTCGTAGCCTAATTTCTCGCGGGCACAAAGAAGGCAACCTCGTAATGATAGGCGGTAAGCTCGAGGCACGAGAAAGGTGGGCCCCACGGTCTTCCTGGCGCCGAGTCGTAATACCCTCGTGGATCGTTCCGAGCGAGAAAAAAAAACCGCCATAAATCGTGCCTCCACCAAATTGGACGATCGACGATCGACGCCTCCCTGTAAATCTTCCCGCGGCACGGATAAAACGAATGACGCCTAGACGAAAACTGGATACCGCGAATCGATCGTTAACGCGAAACTCCTCGACATCGTCTCCCAAAGAATTATCCTCGAAGGACGGCACGGTACGCGCATTTCCAAAAAAGTTTCGTTCGATTCGCGCATCCGCCTCTCCGCATCCTTCCTCTCGTTACTCGTATTTCAAAGTATCGTACATCCACGGACGTTGCCTTAGCTTCGGAGCGGCAGTTTTCGCGGACGATTGGCCTCGGTGGTAAAGGACTCCTCGAGGCCGGCCCTCGAGATTCGCCCTCCCCACGAAGCGCGCCGATTCGCTCGATTCGCTTCCCTCGGCCCTCTCTCCTCTCCACCGCCCCCCTCTGCCAGGTCCGTTTCATCCGGCCGACAGCGCGCGACCGTCCACGGTAATAAAGACGTTAAACCGGCCAGCGTGATCCCGGGCGCGGAACGATGAAGATCTTCCAGGAGGCCGGTTGGTTCGGCCAAAGCTCCCGCAGCCTAATGCCCGCTGCGCTTTCGACGAAGTGATTTACGCCCCGCATAACTGTAATTATCGAAGCGCCGCCGCGCAAAATTGCTTCCACGTATTTGGCCCGGCTACCACCGCCAGGACGGAACCCTGCGAGATAGAGACCCGGGCCCTCGTATTTCTTCGGCCAATTTGGGATATGGAAACCGATCGTTCGCTTCGTCCGTGCAAATATTGGCCCACCGCGAACACCTGCCGCCTACCAGACATTCCGCCTTTGGTACCCACCACGAGGCCTCGATCGCCAATTCCGAGCGACTCCAGCGGCCTTGACCACTTTTCGATCCTTCGAGCCCGAGCGGCTTTGAGATTTGATCGCTCGGTGGACTCATCGGAGGTAGAATCCGATCGGTCAAAACGGAAAGGCAACGCGCTCAAAGTTTTCTCGCGGAGTCATTTTTCGTACGAGTCCGCGCTTGGCACGGATTTACGAGCGTTCAGAGGGTTAAAAAGTTCTCGCCGATTACGCGATACGAGATCTCGTCGTTGTCGTTTCGCGTTCCAGGAACTAGCGTAATACGGCGCTTCCAATGAGTTAATGGAATAAATAGGATCGCGAGAGCTGGCGCGAGAGCGAGAGGAGCGGGCGGTCGCTGGGGACTACACCGCCTCGATTTTCCGATACGTTATAAACGTCGTAACTCGAGCTTAAAGGACAAGGAAAACGAACGAACGACACTCTCGAGAAGCATCCGGTTCGGTTTTCGGTTTTCCTCTCGCTCGCTTCGCAGCCTCCCGCGCCGCCCCTCGATCTCCAGAGGGCCGTCGATACGACTTTGCTCGAATATTTCTCGGACAAAGTAAAGAGAGCGGCGGACGGGGAAAAAGCGTCGCGCCCAGGGTGATTAACTTCGCGACTCCGTCCTCGCCTTCCACTCCTCGATGTAACCATATTTATTATTCCCCGTCACGCGCCAGCTTTTTTCCCCCTCCGGGTCTCACGGGTATAAATTATCCATGGATTATCGCGCCAGCCGTTGCAATCGATTCCTACGAAAGCCGTGTATCGGCCTTGAGCATTTGACGCGCCTTGCCCTCGGATTCTTCAGGGAGAAACTCCTTATAAAATGATCGAGAACGGTCGTTCGTACGATCCTGAAGCCGCTATATCGAGGCGTATTGCCATCTGCAGGAACACCCATTACGTTCCGTGTCGAGAGCGATACGCGAAAGTACGTATCGCGTTTACGACGATCGCCAAGCCGTTGCTCGCGATTCGGAGAAAAATCTTTTGCGCGGAAGTCCCACCCCGATTACGACGGTCCTACGAGAGGTGACGGCCGTAAGTACAGACCGGCTTTCGCGATTGTCGGCGAGAGCAAACGAAGGATAATACGTACAAAGTTCGAGGAGCGGCAGGGAAGTAACTGCCGCGGCGTTCTTCTTCGTGACTTCGTTATAATAACGTCTTACGGGCCGTCGACGCCGTCGGTTTTATCGATAATTAAACGAAGTTTCCCCGGGGAAAGGCGGTTCGATCGCGCTTCCTTCCGTGGCTCCGCGGAAGGGCACTCCGAGCGACGCTCCTGACGCGGAAAGTCCGGGCTTTAACCTGTCTAGAAAAGCTTCGTCACTCGAAGGCCGACTAACGGATATGAAAATAAACGCCACCCTCTCCCCCTATAGTTTTCCACCTCCCTCGAGTCCCTCGATCGCGGAAGCGCTCCCATCGACTTTGTCGATAATTGAATCGCGAGAGTTCGCTCTTCTTATATGCTCCCTCTACCTCCATCGCCCCACCACCCACCCCCTTCCCCTACTCCTTCCAGAAATGTAATACCAAAATGCGAAAGGATATCCTATCCTGTAACGAGATTCGCGCATTTACCAATAATCTCGGCGTAAGCCGGAGCCCGGTATGAAATATGTACAACGTGGCGCGAGGTACGCACGGTGCATCTCGGCTAGAACCGTGAAAAGGTGTCGCGTATCATCGTGGGAAAAAATTCCAACGAGGATGACTTAGACGTTTGAAGCGCCGCGTCAAAGCTTTGCCCGAAGTGCCAAAGAGGAAATAAAATAAGACGAGCCGGGATCGCGTTACCGGTAGTACGTCGTTTGCGCGTTTGTCCAAACTGTTTTCGGAATAACCAACGTGCTTTTGTAGCGTGGAAAAAAAAAGACGAACGACCAGGATTTCCAGTCTGAAATCTCTCGTTCGCTACGGCATCCTGGCTCCACGTTGCATCGATGTTCCCCTTTGCGTGTGCCATTCATGAGCGTAAACGTCGAGAGGAAAGAATGAAAGCGCAGAGTCGCGAATAACGGCTCGGCTCTTTCTAACGAGATTGCGGGACTCGCCAACGAGCAGAGCGAAAACTCGGAGCGACTTGCGTCACGAGCGCGATAGTAAAGTTTGAGCAGAATTTTAGGGTGCAACTTTGCTAGCTGTATCGCCGTCGAAGTTTCCACGAGCAACAAAGAGCCTGAGTAATCTGCGGGCATTCTCGAAGAGCTCCGCGTCCCGCGACACCGTGTTTTTTGCCCAAGCCGAGCGTAATCCTCGAGACATACGGGTTGGAGGATCGTCGATAAGCCAAGCGCTCCTGTTTTTCCCGAGCAGCTCCGGGATCTTCCCCGTATAACTGCGATTCCTCGAAAAACCTCCAAATTCATTACTCATTTTTTTAAAACGATCTTCGCCAATTTCTCATCTTGGAATTTTTTCCGCCACAACGTGCGTCGCAGTCGGTCGTAGAACCGCTTTCGCTCATCGTTCGCTAGCAAAGCTTTGCGAGCACATCGGGCGCACGTTTCGAGTCTGCTAAATTGGATCGTTATACCAAGTATCGAGATCATACCAAGAGCAATCCTTCGACTATCGCGAGAACCATTGCTAGTAAACCTCGGCGACTTTCCTTCTCCTTCCTTCATCGTCGCTCGAGTACATTACGCAGGCAGATTCTCGGAGATCCCCAGAGGTCAGAGTTCTAGGAGCTAGAAAAACACGAAGGAAGGGGAGGGAGGGAGGGAGGTGGAAAGAGCGAGAGGGAAAGGGAGAAGGCGAGCAACCGGGAAAGAGTATGTCTGCATGACGTAGCTGAATCAGGCCGGTCGGTAAATTTACGAGTCCTCCTCTCTCGTAATCTGGGCTTCCATCGAATCTTCGCGGCGGAAGCGGCGGATACGTCGAACAGCCGATATGCGAGATTTATTGAAAAATCAATATTCTTCCCAGCTCTTTAACTTGCCCCACGCTCTGGCGACGGTATCGAAATTCTCCTCCGGAAACGAGCGGGATGAAAGGAGGAGGAAGGGGGAAAGGATAGGTACCCGAAGGATCGCGCGGCCTCGACGCGAGCTCGTTTTCTTCTGGAAGAAAGAGAAGGGCCGTTAATCCGAGATAAAACGGCGGGTCATCGAGGTCCACGATTAGCGTGCCTTTCGAACCGCCTCGAGGGCAAGATGGCGTGACGGATAAACGAGAGGCTCGTTTGGACTTTTGACGACTCTGTCCGGAAGACTTTGGCACGGTCCTCGTAGGAGTCACCGCGGAGGATCCTTTAGATCGGATCGCGTCAGTGGTGATCCGCGCGAAATACCGCGACCTTCGATATCGATACTCATTTTAACGACTAACAAACGTCGCTGACATTAATAGGATCAGAAAAGGTAGATACTATAGATACGTCATTATTTTGACAAATCACGACGAGACACGATCGTAAAGATGAATGAGAAACAAAGAAATTGACGTTATGGAAAAAATCGTGAAATATACAAACGTTATTAGCGCATACGCGTTAATTTTATGTCAACCGTATAAAACGTAAAAAATGGTCGAAATAGCAGCCACCGTGAACGCGGATAAATATGGAAAAAGCGAACATAGCGAATAATAATCGGCATCATCCTCCACATTTTGCCTCTTCCCTTTTCGGGCAAAGCCCCATGGAAAGCGCACTGTTAATCGCGCAAATTAATTCCCATATTTTTTGCTCGCTTCGCTCGGTTCGGATATTATCGTCGATAATTATTTTCGAACATTTTTTATGATATCGAATTTACTCGCTGCACGACAATGAATAATGCGATCGTATATCGCTGTCTCGATGGCGAGCATTTTCTCGTTCGAGGAGAGTTCCTTAATGACTTCATCACTGCCTCATAACTTCCGGGATATGATTAAAGTAATTACTCGGCCCTGCACGACGATCTCGACGATCCATACTTTTTCGCGTCGAAAAAAAAGGGATGAAAACAACGCTGGCCAACGAAAGGAAACATACGCGCGCAAAAAATCGTCAAGAATTTGAAAGCAAAGTATCAACGAAATCTATTCTGGGGCGAGCGGTCGCGACGATCCAATTACGCACGTTTTTGCCGAAGGAAGAATATCAACGATTATTATTACAATTACCACATAAATAATGATTATCGTCTAAAAAAAAAGAACTGTCCTCCTTGTCCAAATCGACTTTAAAGTTTCGACCAAAGGAAACTCTATTGGTATGCTCTAGGGTAAAATACAGTGGTTGTCGAGCACGGTTGTTATTTAAGACTTGGATAAGCGTAGGTACAAAAAGCATGGCACGTGCTTCCGTTGAGTGACGGCACTTGGGCGGACTGGTCTGTCGAAGCGAAGGGGTTAAGTAAAAATAGTCGTTCGCGATAGAATCAATGGAATAAACCTCGTTATCGCGATTTATCCTCCGTTCGTATATTCCGCAGATCCGTGGAAGGGCGTCGAGCAAACGACAACCTGATTCTGCATAATTCTGGCCGATCCGCCACCCTAGCCTCATAGTTTGGCGAACGTCCTCCAACTTCCAGCTTTCCATTTGCGTTTCGGTCGACTCGTACACTTCGTCAACGTGATTCGTCTTCATCGGGCGCGCATCTCCGTGAAAGTTTCTTGCGTTACAAGCAGGGAAAGGCTGTAATCACCGCGCCCTCCTGGAGAACGCTGCTGCGCTCGCTTAATTACTGTCATTACTTTGGGAACGGGCCAGACGCGGATGGCCCCAAAGATGGCTACCGACCATGGAAACTTCTTCTTTTCCTTTTTTCTATTTCCTTCTCCCTTCGCCGGGGACTCGATTGATCGTCGCCCAAAGAAACACGACGGGTCGCCTGCCGGTCGTTTGAAACTCAAAACAAGTGGACCGTGTAAATCCCGGCCAGGAAGATTCTACGGCCAAGGACCTTTTCGAAATCTTCGAGCCGTTGACCGTAGCGAGATCTAACCATCGCACGATGAGTATTCAGTTTGAACTCGTCGGTTGGATACGTATTTATCCACTAATTAGCTGTTTATAATGACGTAATATACAGCCGAATCGATGATGGTCCTTTCGAGCATTAATAATCCTTCCCAAATAAGGTGGACAATCCTTATATATTGACCTTCGTACCTGGTGTATGTTAATTCGCGAATTGTTCTCTTCGAACGCACGTGGACGGCGCTGCTGTATTATGCGTAATTTAATGGTGATCACGTTTTTATACAGCGTTTATTATTGTTTACGTGTTAGATATTACCGAGCATTATTTTTTGTTAATTATTATAAACTAATCTGGATTAGAAAAAATCACAATCAAGAAATCAAAAAGACGAAGGAACCAAACCGAGGAGAGAAGAGCGCCGCCCAGAGGCCGGGGCGAACCATACGATATAGTTATTATTCCAACGATCTGAAATGCCCGAAGGCGAGGAAAGAACAGCCGTCGATAATTAGAACGGTCCGTTTCCGAACGTAATGGTCGAAAGCCTATTTTCTTTAAAAACAGCTGGCCGTCGACTCGAGCGATGGTTAACGGGTCTGAGGGTGTGCCAACGTAACCGCAATTAGGTGTGGAAAGAAGCAAATCCTAATCGCGACTCGAAAGGCTATACAAAAATCGAGCCTTAGGACCATAATCTCGTGAAATTAGGTACGCTACCCGCACTAATACGTAGCCCCAAACACAACTCGTCGATAAGTCATCGGATATTGGCTCGTTTGAAGCAAAAAAACGATCGGAAGGTGGATACGAAATGCTCGTGCGATTCCATTGCGTCAGAACGTTACATTTCTCCGTTACACATTCGTATCACAATATGATACGAATAATGTGCGTATATAATATCACCGTTACATTCGCGATACATTTAACGAGCTCCAACTCCGTTTGACAAACGTAGGTCGTGTCGCGTCGCGAAATAACCGTGCTTCTAACTTTGCCAAGTGTCCGATGACTCATGGACCGAGCGTCTCCAAACTGCAGTAGCTCGGTGGTATTGCGGTATACAAGCCTGACCTCTAAACCGCTTAGTAACGAAGCGAAGAGCGACAAAGTAAGATCGTATTCTAGCCGATTTCGCGAATTATAATTTTCTCGTCGTTGAGCTACGAGGGCAATACCGAGGGAAAAAAGTTCTCGAGGCGGAGGAGGAGAAGAACCAAGATAGCACTGCCCGAAGGGATAGGATCGTCTATACCGCGGTTTCTCGTGTTTTTATCCCCTCCGGGAGCATCGGAATTATGCCTGAATTTTGCTCCTCGCTGGAAATCCGAGTAACAAAAATGGAAGATCGAAAGAGAAAGAAACGCGGGCGAGTAGCGTTTTGCGTAAACATACAAATTGGAAAATTCAAATGAACGACCTTAATATTGAACGTCGATTTTAGCTAAGCATCTCGAAAGATTTAACCGATTCGGCCATAATCGGTATACGGAGTAGCTCGTAAGTCGATCTTCTATTTGCGAATCAAAAGCTCTTTCGCCTGCATACCCGTTTCAAATTTTCGTTAGCATAACACGAACGTCATAACAGCCGCGTACTCTGATGCGCAAATTGGCGGTATTACGACACCGCGTGTTATTGTTACGCATTAACCGTGATATCGATCCTGTGCCGTACTTGTCGCCGGTTGCACGGGACCGAGGGGATTCAACGCGTCCAAACTTTTACGTCAGCGGCGTGTAATTCTCGTGACGTTTAACAATAAAGCGGCACGTCTACAACGAACCAAGCTGGCCCATTCCAACGGTAACGCGACCAAACACACGCGACTGTACTATTTTTGTTTAACAAATTTCAAACCAGGCATTTTAACGATGACAATACCGACTAGCCACCTATATTCTCGTGCTCGCGAACTATTTACGACTGGCGTTCCAATTAAAAAACATCGTTATATCGAATAATTTATTTAGAGGCATAATTTAAAGTATACAGCGTACTCTGCTTAAAATTACCACCAATACCTTTACCGGCATAACGATCGCGTTCCGCGAATTCTCATCGACGTCGGAGCTGGAATTGGAATTATAATAGGAAGTACGGAGATACGGCGTCGCGCGTTTGGGGCGCATTAAAATCCGTGCTTATCGTGGAAACGAGTCTCTCGATTCCGGTCTTCCTTTGAGCATTGAAGAAGCGCGTTATCCGGGAGAAGGGAAGGGCAGCTGCCTGTATCGTATCGGCGGACGGTTTCCAGCATAGGGCAACTAACGCAGTCTCGTAGTATTAAGTCATTACGTTCGAGCCCGGTCCTAATAATACCCTTTGCACGGGGAGTGAGTCCTGGTCCCGTCCATCCATCCGACCATCCGCCACGACGCGCGGCATCCTCCGTCCGGTGCAGTGGTTCTCACCCTCCCTTTAAGCTTCGACGCTCTCTTACCAGCGTTGCGTAATATTCACGAAAAACGTCGATGGCCTATTCAACGATCCGGCACTTTTCGTTCAAGTGGATATAACAAACTCTTCGTAAAAAGATCGGCGCTTCATCAAAGATAACGACCCGTTAAGGAGTTAAAGAGATATAAATAAGCGTAGGACGTACCCTCGATTCGTTGCATCAAAGCTACCTTATTTCTACCGCAAATATAGCCCAGTCTCGCAATATTTGAAACTCTATTTTCGGTACCGTGACTTCATAACGTATTCATTTGATTCAATCTCCATCTCTCAAAGTATTAAATCATACTCGGCCCGTCAATGTCAAAATCTAAGTATATTTTTAATAACGTGGAAGATTTCATCGTTAACCAGCTACGACGCCGGTTTCAAATTCTGCATCGATCGATACGATTACTCGGTCCACCATTCGTCGTCGAACACGAATCTTTTATCATCGGTGGTACCACGTTCACCACTAGCGATAAATAGGCGATCCGCGTCATGCGTCACGAATCGTGTTTTCTCTTTTTGAGGTATCGAATATTTCTAGTTTGGTTTTGCGTTTTTTTCCATACAAATACATTTTCTTGTCGATTCAATGCGCGTTTTCTCTTCGTATCTGGTTGTAACATCGTTTTTTTTTTCACGTTTACACCGGTAGAACACTTTTGGTCAATCCCCGAATTCAAATTAATCGTTTCCGATAAAAATCCATAAATACGAAATTCGTTGCAAAACCGCATTCGGGAAAAAATATTCGAAAAAATTACCATCGTTCTTATCTATGCACGGCGCTCGAAATTTTTTAGACCGCCGATACGACCCACGATACAATTTCGGTTGGCCACGCGCCCAAAAAAACGGACATATTGAATCGAATCCACGTCCGACACTTGTTCGCAAAGCTACACGCAGTACAGTGGCTATCGCGAATGCCGAACCGCGCGGATCTCCGGGGAATAATGGCGGTTAATTAAAGAGAAGGATGATAGGAAGACCGCAATCGCTGGAACGCCTCTAGAAACTCTTACGAATCCGAAAATGGTACGACCCCGTCCCGAGTATTCCCCGGCGTCTAACCGCGGATTCTCGCGACCTCTCGGGGCCCCGTACCGACCGCACGGAAAGCCCACCTCGATAATCCCCTAATAAGATATTAATGTCGGCAATCTGGCCCCCGGTACGTGACTTTAGGGGCTGCCCGCGCTCACCTCGCTCTCCCTCGCTTTTCTCCCTTTTCTCGCTAGAGCTATGGCCAGAGCTCCTTGATTCACGCCCGGACTCGGGGAATAAACTGCAACGAAGTCGACGCAACTTCCTGGAGGTCCCTTTTCTGCTAGATCTATAAATATCGCGCGGGATTCTAATCGCACGTTTCTCGTCCAATATTACCGAAACCTTCGTATTGGGCGAGGAGGAAGAGAGCGCATTAAAGGATAAGGATGAGAATAGGAATAATGACGTCGTTGATCGGAGAACGTGCGTTCATGCCAGAAATTCAAACTCCGTGAAATAAGAGGCTCGTGCTTACAAGGGAGTGGTATGTAGGAGAGGATTGTCAGCGAAATCGTTTCGACGTGGATTGTCGCCGATTTCAAGGTGATCGTTCCCCAAGCAGCCGGTAGCCTTGCGTCCGTTAGGATCCCCATCTCGTAAGGCAAGAACGAGGAGGAAAAAGTGAGTGCTCGGGGTCTCGGTGGGTCTAGAGGCAGTTCTGCTCACGCATATAGGAACGAGTTGGCGTGCATCGTCGGGGCATGCAGCGATCGTGTAATAAGATATTACAAGAGCAAAGCCACGAGAGGCCGACGGGCATAACCGTGGAGCGAGGCCGGTGGTCCGTGCCGATTCCACGCTGAGAGCTACGTACGCTGCCGTGGCGGATAGAGATCCCACCGTGCCTGCCTTTAAATTCCGCATTTTTCCCCGCGATAACCCGCGCCGTACCGCGTCCGAGAGGCACGTTGGGCGATAGCCTCGGGACGGAAGAAACGCGACGCGGAACATGAAAAACCGACGGGGAGCTACGATGCACGGAAACCGCACGAAACTTCCGACACCTCTCGATCGTTTTTCTCTTCGAACACCGTACGCGGATTTGGAGCTGCGCAATGCACGTTAGATACGTCGAATCCAAAAGCGAAAAGGCTCGAATCGAAAGACGTAACCAAAAAAATTAAATTACGCCCGTTTAGATTTAGCGAAATCGTCCAATTAGCATAACTTTACCCATTCCTTGAGCCATTAAATACGGGCCAACCAGTGGAGAGGCTCGCATCCAGCTCGAGAGAAAGATGAACAAAGAGGGCGAGCGAGAGAAGGGAAGGGAGCTTCGAAGATCGTGAAGAGCTTGAGAAATTTCGTCGGCGTTGACCAAGCGTACCGCTCGTAAATCTTCTTAAGTTTTCAGAGCATCGATATGCCCTGGTTTCTCGATCAAAGCTCGTTAGCGATTCACTACGGTGAAGTTACGCTAATTGGAGATCCCACGCTGGCTCGTTCTTCGCGAGGCACCACCGTCGAACGTGTACTTCGTTCTCGAGGAGGGTTATTACTCGCCAACGGGATTCCACGCGGATCGTCATTGTTCTCAAATTCGTGGAAATCTATTTCGGAAAATTCGTCTATATACGTCTACTTCTCTCCGGCCCTCTCTTCCTCTCTATCCCTTTATTAACCGCCGTCGACTTTGAGAAACTCCCACCTTTATCCGCGCACCGTCCTGGGGCTTTTGATCAAAATGGAAAACCGTTATGGCCGCGGAACTAATAACGCAGAGCCGATAGCATGAATTTCAAATGTATTAACGAGTCTCGACCGTCGAATGCCACGCGAGACGATCGTTTATCAATTTTACGGCGAGGGAGGGGACGAAGAGCTATCTGGGTCGGGGTATAGGAGTACGTCCTCCGGACAGGTCAATCCACGGGCCGGGCACCGCGTGGAAAAAGCAAAGTATAGGTGGCGTGCCAGAGATACCGAGAAAGAGAGATGAATGGAAATCGTCCGGGTACCGGTTTAACGATCTCGAATTAGATATCCGTCTAGTTAGCCTAGGTGGCTGCCTAATAGCCGACCGAGCGGCACGGAGACCTCTACTTACGTCGGGACCTATTTGTCGGACTGGACTCGCTCGGTGGACGTCCATCGCGCGCACCTTCCATCGACCTTTTCCAGCCCCTCGTCTCGTCCTTCTCGATCGGCCCGCCACGGAGCAGGAGGCAATGCCTCCTCCAGCGTCCTTCTCGACGGCGGCGCTTCAAACTTCTAATTAGAGACTCGATGCCAGTATCGATTGGATCTCGCGAGGAGTACCGCCGATGGAGTCCCCGTACAACCGGTCCTACTCCGGTACGCGGACCAGTCCTTCTTCCTTCTCGTCTCGGAGATCGGTTGATCGGAATCGCGTGGATATCAAAGTAAGTACAAGTTTGGAGCATTCCAACGAATATAACCGAAACACGATCGAACGCACTTTCAAGTGAATCGCATGAAACGCGTTCAAG